>JASAOG010000009.1:7417500-7470000 GCA_030265305.1 Biomphalaria pfeifferi | reverse complement strand
AGTTTCTAAGGTGGCACAAGTTTTTAAGGTGGCACAAGTTTCTAAAGTAAATAGACACATGGATCAGTTGAGAAGACTAAACCGGGAAGTGCTTGATGTGTAGAACAGAGTGACGAATAGGCAATTTTAACCTAGTTTACAGTCGGTTACTATCAAAGATGCAAGTTTTAGACACCCGAGCGAAGCTTCTCAGCCTCACCGTGGCGCTCGGGTGAAAATAGTCGTTACAGGAGACGATTAGGCCAATAGGAAAGCTAACAAGAACTCCTGTTTCGGTGGCAAAGGGCCGAGTCCATTGCACTTGCGGGGATGGAAGAAATCCCCAGCAACATGTAACTATCCAAACACCGTTCCTCAAATGATCCTATTTATGGCGGAAACCTGAACGACTGATGTGTACAGACAAAGAATATTGGGGAGTTTCTTAGGAGTTCTTAGCCATTGGCCTCCCTTCTAATCGGTGCGCCTTGCGATATGAGCCATCGGTAATAGGGACGCAATAATTTATATCTGTTTGGATCTTTCTAAGACAGAAGTTTGATCATAGAGGCAGATAGAAACAAGCTTCTATAGGCCTGGAGTTCCAAGAGTCTTAGACACAACTCTTAGACAATGACCAAGAAAGTTTTAGAGGCAATTAAGATTGACTAAGATACAGCCACTAACAAGAGTACAACAAATTTTAGTCGATTGTAGATCCTTAGACATATGAGAAAGACAGAGAAATGGTTCAAGTCTGGAATCAGGTTTTACCGTGCACACTTCATATAACTAGGGAGCAGAGGCTGAGTGGTTAGGCACTTAGCTTTCTGATATGTGGTCATTGGTGAAGAATGGGATTTTGAATTTTGGCTCCCTTGAGTTCACCCAACTTTAATGAGTGCCTGGCTTTAGTTCAGTAAAGTAAAATCGGTTGGTCGTTGTTTTGGCCACATAACATTCTGCTCGTTTACCGAAGGTCAAAGAAAACAGATGACATTAACACTATTTGCCTTACTGATCGCAAAGTCTGAAAGAAGAACTTTACATTTTGGGGGTGGCACTGTGACAGAGTGGTTAAGCACTTCGCTTTCGAACCTGTGGTCCTTAGTTCAAATCTCGTTGAAGACTTGGATTTTGAATTTTGGAATTTTTAGGGTGCCCCTGAGTCGCCCCAACTCCAATGGATACCTGACTTTTTGGTAATGAAAGAAAATGGATTGCTCGTTGTGCTGACCACATGATATCCTGCTTGTTTACCGTTGGCCAAAGAAACAGTTGACATTAACATCATTTGTCGTACTGATCCTTGAAGGTCTAAAACGGGAAACTTTATATTATAAACATGTCTTTCACATTTGATAGCATGGTCCTCTAATTCAGTTTTTTAAATTCGTTGATGATACTGCCATAGTTGGTCTTATTTCAGGAGACGAAACTCAGTATCGAAGTTCGATAGTAGAGTTTACAAACTGGTGCACCGACAACTTTTTAGAACTGAATGTAACAAAAACTAAAGAACTTATAATATATTTTAGACAGAAAAAAACAAACTATACGTAAACTGCAAATAAAAACTACATCTATAGAACAAGTAAAGGCATATAAATATCTAGGCGTTATCATCAACAACAAGCTTTCATAGGAATACCACCTTGGAACTCTGACAAAGAAAACAGCCCAGCGACTCTTTTTTCTATACAAACTTAATAGCTTTAAACTAAACAGGACGATCCTTGACACTAAACAAAATCTGCTAACATACGGAATAACTTATTTGCAAGGCAACGCCTCATCTAAACTGTTGCGACGTCTAGAAAATATCATTAAAAAAACATAAAAAATTACTCTTACAACATTACTACATTTAAAGGATCTTTTTGAACAAAAGTGCATAAGAAAAATCGAAAAAATCTTGGAAGACAACGGCCACCCGCTCCATCAGAACTACGTCAGGTCGTCTCGAAGTGGGCGAGTGCTGTCAATCAAAATAAGAACGGAGCGGTACAAAAACTCGTTCGTACCTCACTCGGTCAGACTCTATCACCGCCACTCATTGAACAGGGAACATGAAATGCACCAAGATAACTGTGTGTAGTCGCTGAATGAACTTTTTATGTTGTCTGTTGTATTTATGTGTATTTTTCTGTTGTGCTGTATTTATATAAAAGAAGAGTCCTTATAATCACAACAAATTTCCGTAAGGATCAATAAAGCAGCCTTAGTTATAGTCTTAAATGTTGAATCCAAAGTTTAACTGTCGGTAAAAGATAGCTGATAGAAAGTGATACCAGAAAACGTTTCCAACACCATTAAACAATTTCACTGACTCTTGTTTGTATTTGAAGGCTTATCATATAAGTGGACAGCTTTCTATAACTAGCTAACCGGACTTAAACATGATCGTGTCGTAGTGAAAATTATATCAGATAAGGAATGACAGGAGTGAATAAAAGGTCCGCCCCTGATCTTACTATAACATTTCTACGATGGCGTAGAGTTTCATTATATTAACAACATGATTACTCACCATTATTATCAGAAGCCGCAGGTAGACAATATCCTTCTTTCAAACTCAATGACTCCGTGGAAATATCGTTCGCTTTACCGAATCCAAATCTGTTAGTAAAACTGTTACCATAACTGTTGCCATAACTGTTGCTATAACTGTTTCTATAGTTAAGACCATAATATTGAGCGTATATGTTGTCATAGTAAGATTGAGGTCTAAGATTTGTTTTGGCGAATGTAGAGTCCAGTGCCTGGACACAACATGGGGCTGTCGTCGGACAGTTAGAGCTTCTGTAACATTTCTTCGAACGAGCACAAAACGCTGAAAAAGAAAAAAAAACAAGATTACAAAGACAGTTTGTGTGGAAACACAAACTCAAAATCGCCCCTTCGAAGTGGTCCACAAAGGCAGGTAAAAAGGCAGCTTTCAATATTTTCAGAAAGAATAGAGAATGAAATTATATCAAAGGCAAATAACAGAGGAAAAAAAAGGAGGAAGAAGGTTTACAGATCTTGTGCGGTGCCCCAACAGGGCAAGGAATAGGTGACAGTGATGGAGAAGTTTAATGTAAACCTTGACCTAACAGGTGTCTTATATAATGATTATCTAATTGTCTTATTCTTCTGTAAAGCGTCAATCTCTTATTCAAAGCCTCAAGGGAGAAAAACTTTTACGGAAAAAAAAAGATTCTCACCTCCTTTAGTTCAGTCCCTTATGCTGCTCCACAGTACAGCAGTTTTCTCAAGATACAAGTGACTACTTAGTAATATTGTTGCTATAAATTATGTTCAACTTATATGCATACTAAATAAATTGTTTCCCTTTAGAAATAAAAGTGTTTTTTTCTGTAAATGTAGTAAATAGTACATACATAACTTACATAACTAAGCATTACTATTGTAAAAAAACAAAAAACAAAAAAAAAAACTTTATCGGCAAAAAATCTAAAACCGTTTACATAAATGTGTAAAAATATGGTAAAAAGTCGGCTTCCTTACTAAATAGCATCCCGAGTTTGTTACTATTAATAGTGAATAGTTTTAAGAATGGTGTATTTTTATGAAAAAACTGCTTACACAGTTAATTTTAAAAATTAATTTTTTTCTTTTTCAGAAAAAAAAAAAGCATCATAACTTTGAATGGCCTAAAATAGCATGATGTCATATTTTGAATATCTTTTATAATTTCCACTAAAAATGAGTTTATGCTTGTGAAAGAAATAAGTAATCTTAATACGTTAATAGAGAGAAAATGTGTTACCTTGACCGTAAGTATTTTTAACAAGAGCTACACATTGGGCAGATCTGTAAGTTTCTACACAACACTCGTCCACTTTACACTGCAGGTCATTACAAGCTAGAGACTCGGGCTGTTGGGTCAGATAGTTCTGGTCACTTGGGTAGCTTTGGTATTGACTATGAAGCAAAGATAGAAACCATACAAAGCTTATATCAAATCACTCTGTCTGCATGTCTGTCTGTCTGGTAAAACGTTTGAACAAATCATTTCTCCCACACCGATTCTCGGATCAAATTGAAACTTCAGACAATTATTCATTGACTTAGACTCCGTGGGTTAATAAATGAAATAAAAAATAACCAATTAGTCAATTAAATAAGATAAGATAAGGTAATTTTTATTGATCCCATCAAATGGAAATTCAGTTTGACTACAATTTACAACCTCAGCGTAAATAATGTAGAATAACAATATAAATTTATAACGAACAACATTCACACACGAAACACATATACACCCACAACCAACGCTTTATGAACTAGACTTCTATGTACTTCTCGATGACGACAGCTGATCTTGTAACACTGACCGACAGTGGGATGAAAGGAGTCTTTAAATCTTTCTGTTTTAGTTCTAATGGAAAGGAGACGACCACTTCGTTCAGATCTTATGTAACAGTGGTTTCATGGGTGCAGGTTGTCTTTAAATACTGGTAAATAACTATTTTGTTTGATATCAGCTAGGGAAAATAATCCTTCAGTATTCCTAACAAAGATTTAGGGGTTATGTACTCTTAGACAATTGTTCACGTTTTTTTTTTCTACATCCATTCTAGGATCAAGCTGAAACTTTAAGCTATTACTTATTGTATCTAACATAATATGATTCAATGGAAAAAAAACGAACTAGTTAATTAATTATTGGTGATTAATTATTATGTTTGAATTTAAAAGAGGAAAATAACTGATACATTATAGAGATATATTTGTAAGTGCGGAGTTCTTTCACTTTGATATGCTTTGTTTTTGTTTTAAACGAGCTTTGTTTTGTTTTGTTTTTTAATTTTCAATAAAGAGTGGCATAAATGACTAGACTAACTATTCCTAGACTAAGTATTTTAACTTGAAGCCCGACACTGGATCGTGTTATTTCTGCTGACTGAGGATTAGCAAGGTAACATCCCATACAATAGATTGGACCAGAATAGGCGTGCGTATAGAATGAAAGGTGCAGTATAGACAATATTTTGTTTATACCACTGGCTAGTTTCTTCATAAAAGATGTGTCAAAGTAAAGTTCCCCTTTCAGACTGTTTATCTACAGGACAGATGACAATCAGCCGTGAACGAGCAGGGTGTCACGTGGCCAGCACAACGACCAACCGCCTTTACTTTCCCCCAACTTAAATCATATACCCATTGAATTGGGGTGGACTCAAGGCCGCCCTTAATATCCCTGAATTCAAAATCACAGTTTTCGCCGAGATTCGAACCCATGACTCCAGGTTTGGGAGTCAAGTGCCCACTCAGCCACCGCGGCTCTTCATAAAGATGTGTGTATTGTAAAAATTGTTTTTTTTCTTCTTAGATTAAATATTTGTTGTTGAATGTCTCGTTTGGTTATAATATACGTCATCAGTGAATGTTGTTTCAGTTCTAGATAGCCACATTGTATTCACGTATCAATATAGAGTTTACTTAAATACACACATAAATATACATACAGCTGCCCAAAGGTAACACCAATCAGAAGCATAGACTGAACCGATAAAATACAGACCGCCTGAAAAATAGACATATTAAATCAGATTTGTATGATAGAAATATGTTATTCTTCTGTCTAAATAAAAAAATAATTTTAACAATATAAATAAATGCCAAAAACTTAACAGCTCCAATTTCAGTTTCTGATAACGTGATTTCATATAAACTCTAGGGATTGGTCACTGAGCACAAGTGACGTACAATATCTCCACTTCACTGAACTATATACTTGAATTCAATATATCTCTCTGAACTTAAGTCTTCTTAACTGTATCGAGCCGTAGTCCGCTCTAAGTGTCGTACTCAACTCTCTCTAAACTGAACCCTAGACCCCGCGGTTTCGGAAGTCATTCTTCACCACTCAGTCACCAAGCCCCCATGATAAGTTTCTATGAAAGGATAATGATTACCTGAACCAAAATGGCGTGCATTGTCCTGCCAGAAAAGTATAGCTTGCGACACAATGTTTGTATTTTTCTAAGCTTATATGGTAAAAGCGATTGCCCTAAGGTCTTTCTGAGACGATAGATTTATCTTAAAGGTACATTTCGAAAAGCCAAGCTTCAAGACATTTAGACATTTTTATTACTGTGTGGTACTTATGACGACTTGTAATCTGTATCATTCTATCAATGTTTTTTTTTTCCTTTCTTCATGGTGTGTGCGTGCGTGTGTGTGTATGTGTGATTCTGAAAATATTTTAAAAGTCAAACTTATTGATGAGACGTGAAAACGCCTGTTAAAATAGAGATGAACTCAAAATACAAATGATATTGTTATAACCCTAGAGTAGAAAGTAGAGCTCATGAGTTTAGTACAGTGATATACAGTCTAACGTTGTAGCAGTTGATTGTGTTGCCAATTGTGTCTTATTGGCTGTTTGATTTGACCCTTATTAAAGTACCAGATTATTTGGAGCCTTGTTCTGAAGTTCTTGATGTGTTGTGTTGTGTTTAGCAGTGTTCACAGAAGTTCTTGATGTGTTGTGTTGTGTTTAGCAGTGTTTACAGAAGTTCTTGATGTGTTGTGTTGTGTTTAGCAGTGTTTACAGAAGTTATTGAAGTGTTGTGTTGTGTTTAGCAGTGTTTACAGAAGTTCTTGATGTGTTGTGTTGTTGTTTAGCAGTGTTTACAGAAGTTCTTGATGTGTTGTGTTGTGCTTAGCAGTGTTTACAGAAGTTCTTGATGTGTTGTGTTGTGTTTAGCAGTGTTTACAGAAGGCCTGATTGGGAGAGAAAGGTAACAATTTACACAACAATACTTTCTTTCAAAACAAAGCTTACATCGCTTGAAGGGACACGCTGTCCCTTTGCTGCTATATCGCTCAGCCTACCCTGTTTCTATACAAAACATAATTAAGTAATTATCGCCAGTTAATAACCAGTTATTATCAGTCTTTTGATTGAGTCATGTGTTGTTACTGACAATGAACAATTGTGCAAAATTTCAACTTAAACCGAGATTGGGAAGAAGGAGAAAAATGTGTCAAATAAATCCACCAAAAAACAGACACTGACAGACGGAATGACTATTGTGCTTGTCTGGCTGCGTGACGATAAGCTAGCATTGAATGCGTCCACGTTCATGTCTATGCTTCTAAAACAATGGGAACATTTTTCTCTTGCCGTGAGAGCTTAATTTAGAAATGATTTTCTTTTGGCAGTGAAGAGCTCCAGTCATGCACTGTTACATTTGTTCTAAGGCTAAGGGAGTACACCCTAGCAGTTAATCCGGTTTTGAAGCCTCGTAGTTGGGGGAACAGTGGTAAGACTACTGCTCCCTGGCACACTCTTGCAGTCACCTGATCCTAAATTGCTATGGCTTTCCATGGAAGAGAGGCGAGTGTTGACGTGTGGGCAGCCCAACGCTCGCAAATTTACCTCCCAGGCTTTCCCCCAGCAATGGAGAGGTCACTCCATCTCTGACAGTAAAGAAGGGTGAAAATGCAAAGGCTCATTGCGTTTACATATGCCCAACCTTTTACCGCAGCTGTGTATCAAGGATTGGCCTCTTTAGTCACACAAGAAGTTGCAAATGGAAAAGATTGTATCTCTACCAGACCTAAAATGCCACAGATAAAAAAATATTAACATATTGGACATTTCTATTTCATATTGGCCAATTAGCGATTCAGATTATTCGACCACTTTAGTCACTTTTTGTTTTCTTTGTCTGATTAGCC
Source organism: Biomphalaria pfeifferi (assembly GCA_030265305.1). NCBI lineage: Eukaryota > Metazoa > Mollusca > Gastropoda > Planorbidae > Biomphalaria > Biomphalaria pfeifferi. The sequence continues at coordinate 7,462,326 of JASAOG010000009.1, read as the reverse complement.
AAACAAAATAATGTATTACCAAAAGTTAATTAGCTTAGCTAATTGGCTAATTTTTAAATAGGTCCTTGTGTTGTCAGGTGAAAAAAATAGCTGTGCAACATTTCAGCTAGAACCGAGAGAAATAACGTGTAAAAACTTTTGGTCAGACAGACAGATTGACTTAATGTAATCTTTATAAAAAGTTTTTCATACTCTCTGTGTTGCTCTGATATTTCAACCTTAATTGTTATTATTTTTTAAATGTTCAAATATTTCTACATTAGGCATAAACTGATAAACATTGATAGCAAACTGCTGTTACTTCATTCATAATGTAACGTTGGCGTGATTGTTTTTTTGTTTTCATAATTCCGCAAGGTTTACATTGCCGGAAGTGGTAATGGATGTAAGCACTTCTCTACCTATAAAATGCTTCCTATTGGCATGCGTCTCACATAGCCTCAGACAACCAGTCCAACTCCTGGCCTTCACGTGTGGTTCAGATATTGAGTCCGGCGGAACTGTTCTCACTAACAGGAGAAGGGGCAAAGGCGAGTAACTGGCGCCTTAGTAAGCTTCGGGCAGGAGGGGCTCGTTAGCCTTGGCTGGCTACCCACCTAGGAGAAGGAAAACTCTGAATTCAAACCTCTGTTGCCTTGCAGCTTTACCCAATCATGGGAAAAGAATGACTAGATAGAGAAGGCTCAGTAACATAGGTTAAGGTTATGTGTGACCAGATCCTTCAGGAAGTCCTTGAACATATGTTTAGGTCAACAATTGTGCGGGTCGTCGAAAGAAAGAATGTTATAATAAAGGGTCAAGATCTAACTACCCCCCAGATTGAACGTTTAAGGAGACCACACAAGAAAATCCAAGCAAGCTGTCGTGGTCATTGCTGGTCAGTATCAAATTAATGAGCCCATTGTCCCGCTGTGACGTAGAAAATGTCTGTCGAGCTAGAATGTCAGGGAAATAGTTACATAATTAGTATTTAGTTCAAGCAGTGACGTCGTTTTTTTTTGATAAATTATATAGTTTTAACAGGAGACTAAGGATGTGACATTAAGACCTTTTGAAGTACTCCTACAATATGCAGTAAAGTGTCAAGAACATTTACCTACATTCATCAGTGCCAGCAATTGCGAGGCAGTACCCTTCTTTTAGTGGTGTTATATCAATGGCATTTTCGTATCCATAGCTGGAGCCATAGCTGGAGCCGTAGCTAGAGCCGTAGCCGTAACTGTAGCTGCTTTCATATCCAAAGCCGTAACCAGATCCATAGTTTTGTGGTCAAGGACAGGTTTTGGCGAGTGTAGGTTCCAAAGCTTGTACACAGCAAGGGGCAGCGGTTAAACAATCACGGGGTCAGCACATTTCTTAAAGCGAGCGCAGAACACTGCAAAAGAAAGGTTGTACCTAAGGTCTGGTATACAGGCATGAGAAAGTGTACACAATATTGAAAGAATTTGTAGCTGCCTATCTTTCTGTCTAGCACAGAACAAATAAACAATAACCGACAAATCATTAATTTTTAAAATGTTCAAGCTAAAATCGTTTTGCGTGATAAAACTATTGGAATTGTATAAAAATGTATAACCACTAGATTAGACAAGTTATTTTTTTAAGGGATATTTTAAGAAAATCTCACACAACTTAGTTCAAATACGAGAATATTAGGTCTCCGTGGTTAGTTAAAGAAAAAAAAAAAGGAACACCCTTAAGTTATGTGATAAACATGCATAATTCTGTAAAATCTAAAGTAGAATTTCTCGTACATATTTGGTGCGCACTTTTCTGGGAGAAAGGGAAATGTTTGTATAGAGTGTGTATGTAGTTGGAGAGGCCGGTAAGTTTATATTTTAAGGGGAAAAAAGTATTGCATTTTAAGTATTAATCCGTTTGAATATTAACCACGTAAAATAAAAATTATAGCATGTATTAAAAGAAAAATAAACTACTTTAGGAGACGTTGTTTCATCTTCAAAGTGTAGCCTGTAAAAGGTATATCGATTACGCGATAGACGTTTGCGATAATATCAATTTAAAACTTTTTGATATTGAAATTTCATAACGTCTATGCTTACATGTTTATTTTCGACTTTCTAAAGTCAGAACGGTCGAATTTCTATCGACTGTCGTACATCGCTTTTTGTTGACGATTTTGGGAGATTAAAAAAAAGACACTGTCAAGACATCTTACTTAATACAAAGACCATCAAGCCCATTGCATATGTATTTGCTCGACAGGTGCTTTGGATGTCGCATAATAATATTGATTAGTGCTGTCTACTTCTTTATTGTAAACATAGAGTTGAAGCTAGGTGCTGAAACAAATGATACATACATATATTAAACATAAATGAATAACAGCACCAGGGACCAAGTTTTTTAGAGAGAAAGTAGTGAATTAAAATGCTACGAAAATAAGGGAATGCGCCGACCGAGGCTCGAACCTGTGACTCAGGATTCGACACCACCGCCTAGCGATAACGCACCAAGCGAAACTACCCTCTAGACCATTGGAATGTCCATAAAAAACATTCTTCTGATCCAGAGTCATTTCGCCCGTATGCAAATTACCACCCCAGTGGTCAAAAGTCACAAGCCCCAGCTAGCCCCTCCCCCACCCTCGCAGCATCCGTTCACTAACAATTTCAATTGAGCCTACACAGACAGCCGTTAGGCATGTATTAGACAAACGATGGCTCTATCTAATTGTATATCTCTCACAAAGACAAGTGGACAACATAAACACATTACATATAGAAGCTTCAGTGGGTACTCGTACTCGTACCCACTGAAGCTTCTATATGTAATGTGTTTATGTGTATGCTCAATCGAAATTGTTAGTGAACGGATGCTGCGACACACAATTGAATAAATAAACTGCTCTTTGTTAAAAGGTTCACTTTTACCATTCTTTTTACTTTCTTAATGCAATCTAATTCAGACGGAGAAAAGAAAAGTAAGCAACATGAATAAATATCATGGCGATCAACTCAAATCTCTAAACTAAAATTAGACCGAAAAATAAAAAAAGAGAAATTAAGAGCGATTTTTTAAATAACTCGATCAAATAAACAACTTCAAGTCACTTGATTGAAAGATTGTCAGGCGAACTAAATAACAGACTAACATCATGGTGTCATCGAAAGAGCTTAGATATGTTATGTTTCAGAGCTAAAAAGTGCAAATAACAAAATCTGGTTAACTCAAATACTTTATTCATCAAAACATAATAAAACGAGTTCCCTCTTTATTTGTTGTGTAATACAGGTTACATGCAGTCGATGGATAGATTCTTTTAGAGAAACAGTACATGTGAATTTCTTCTCTAGACAGTGATTGACATTGCAGGTCTTTGGCCCTAGCTGAGGAACAAAAAGTCTGGAAAGTAGTCATTTATAGAAGAAAGTATTTCAAGGTAAATGTTTCCTTTTGGCCTCAAATGCTCACTGGAAACATATCTCAGCCCGAATTCCTTCTCCACATATACCTCCCAGTTTACATCGGGATTCTAGCTTGAGAACCCTAGGTGAGGTCGTTGATTTTACGACTCAGAATAATAAAACACCTCACTCCTCAGTGGCGTATCATGTGTGGCTAAGTGGAATAAAATGGATAAAACCGCTTGACTCTTTAAATGAGGGAATCGAGTACAACTCATAATGAAGACTTACAGTTTTTTAGAATCGAGATATAACTAGATGAGTTGTATTTGTTGAGCAGCTAAAAGGCAGCGCATAAGCCTTCTCCCATTTACTCCCTCCCCCAAAATAACAAGAGAAATGTAACAACCTCGCACTGAGCATGCTATAGGAGAGGTGCAAAGGTGTTATAAAACATATATGGCTCCATCTGTAGTAGAAGACAATGGATATGCCAAGATGAGTCACTGGCTTTAGTTTCGTCTTGAAACGGGGCAGAATCTGGAGGGAATGATCAAGCCAATTCTGGAGCGGCAGAGTTAGCCACAGTTCGTGCATGTACACGCATCTGTCCTAGGGCGAGCTGACAGGGCAGCTTTCTTTTTCTTTGTCTACTTTTTTAATAAAATTTACACAACAACAATACGAGAAAACAGACAACAGATGCTAAACAGTAACGAAACCCAATCAATGTAAAGTACAACCCATAAAGATACCCATTTCATGTAAAAACAAAATAACGTATAGATAACAAATCGATGTAAGGCCAAAACAATAAAGATACCCAATCAATGTGAAACAATATACAGTAAAGATACCCAATCAATGTAAAGACAGAATCAGTAAAGATACGCAATCAATGTAAAACAATAAATAGTATAAAAAAATACCCAATCCATAAAAAGCAAAAGAAAAACTGCAAAGACACTGATCTGAATGTTTCTGGGTGTAAATCATTCCAGCCGCCAGCCCGGTAATTGCTAGATTGTGTTTTGTGATTGCATGGAATCCTCTTTAATTCAGAAGAAACTAAAAAAAAAAAGACACTACAACTCTAGGAAGTGTTACTTACCAAACATGATAAAGCTGCAAACTCTGTCATTCTTTGCATCATGTATTGGACCTTCCAGTAGCCTGAAGATTTCACCCCAAGTACAGAGAAAGTGATCTCATAACGCTGGGTTGGCGTACTCTTTATTGTTGCATTCGCTCGCGTGGAGAACTCTGCACAATTCACAGGTCTTAAGTAGCACAGCGCCACCTCTGCTGTCGTTTTAACAAGATCATAAGTTTAGCGCGTGACTTATCGTTAGGAGACCAGACGACATGAAGCTCGGCCGCTTTTTTTTTCCTCCACGTGATTACATTTGATGTCATCACCTACAACTAACATATATTTGAAATGTTAAGTTGCATACCTTAATACAATAATAATGGAAAAGTCTTCGATTCTGTACATTAAGGGTAAGTGCAGTGTTTTATGTGACAATGTAATACCCAGTTGTGACCTAAATATTTTTCCGCCTGTCATACAGACAAAGCCATTTACATCTTCTAAAGTTTGCAATATATTTTTTTTATTTAAAGAAAATCTCACAAAAAAAAAAATAGTCGTGGACAGTCGTTGACTTGTAGCACCGAACTGCTGGTAGGTAAATGAACCACTGTAGGCGTATTATACTTCCACTTGCAAAACTTTAAATAATTTGAATAACTTATTAGTGAATTTACTTTTTATTACAAAATAGACAAATTTAAACTTCAGATGAAAAACAAAATGTAGTAGATTTGAGTATTAAAAAAAAAAGAAAGTTGACGACAGTGTCGCTTACCTTGCATCATTCACACTATATAGATATCAACCAATCACTGACATCGTCTAACCGTTACCATAGACACACACACAAACACATTCCATAACAATTAGGTCTATTGGCTTACTCAACGGAATCCAAGACATTGCCGTTATTACGTCTGTAAACTCCATTCTATGTGATATTTGATATGAATAGATTTCAACACGGATATAGGTGTATAACTGAGCCACGACTATCTTTGTTTTAATCTATGAGGCAAAGATAATAGCAGCTAACTAAAAAAAATGATCAGATAAAAAACATATTAGAAAAAGTAAGGGAATAATAAATGGCTTAGCTATGTACACTTGGGCACGGGTTCAAGAATTTGTTGATGCGCCCCTTCCCACCATATGACAAATATTTTGTGTGACAATCAATCCATTAGTTTGTATGTATTTCCTTATTCCAATGCAAGCTCATGAACACAGCAGACAGAATAATTTCAGACCATGTTTACGTATCGCTTGCACGGTAACATAATGCCTGAGTTCGTCATCGGAATTCACAAAACATTTTCTTAAAAAAAAATGCAAATGTAACAAATGTGTACTTCTTTTTATGTGCTGTCAACCATGATAGAGAGAAATGGCGCAGATTGGATCTCCTTTAGTATTTTTCCTAAAATTGCATTACCTAACAGGTCTATTATCTCTTTGAATATTTGGGTCGAGGTAAAGACTTATGTTTTTTTGTTTACTTAAGAACTTATGTACTGCTAAGACATTGTCGTTGTTACTTGTGTCACCTAAACGATGACTACTAAATGAAAGGTTGTTGCAAGCTTAAGTTAAAGCTAACATTCTCTATGCGATGAATTACTTAAGTTGGGAGTAAGAGAGAAATAGAGAGAGAGAAAAAGTTAGAGAGAGAGAAAGAGAGAGATGCACAGAGGTGACGATGAGAAAGTATAAATGCTACTAAAGTAGATAGATAGAGAGAGAGATATATATATACATAAAAGCTTGTATGGTCTACTTCAAGCAATGCTTGTATGTTTATGTAAAGTAATGCAAGAGAATATAAAGAATTGTTAAATAAAAAAAACATTCAGCAGAAAATAAGCTGGCGAAATAAACTAATACAGTTAAGCAAAACACTATTTCATTGCTGGTAAAGATGTATTAGATATGTGACGCACAACAACATATCTGACTGTTTGAGACGCAAAGTTGTTTTTTTCCTAAAGATATCATCTTTCAACATTTTTAGTGGCTATAAATGTTTTTCTAATAAAACTTTAAAAAGTAATAAAATCAGATATTACTGTTGTAATTTCGTTGCTATAAATAGCGATTAGTTCATTTACCACCCCTCCCTGTTAATCGAATATATATCTACTAGAATAAAAAAGTCTTCATGATTGCTTCTTAGGTCTTACAACCAGGAGACGGCTCGTCAAAAAAGTGCATCTAAATCACAAGCAGATTCACTGTTGCCTGAGCTAGCCAGGAAAACCAGTGACTTGACAGAATTTAAGTCATTGGTTAATATGCATAACTAAATGCATGACGCGTAGGACGTAATCATCTTCTTTTTTGAAGTAACGTCTGTATTATATAAGATAAGATAAGAGTGTTACATTTTAAAAAAGACAATCTTTTAAAACTCGGATGCACAAAAGTGTGATAACATTCTGGAGACATTAAATAGATCCCAAGACGATCTTACTTCTTCATAACAACAAAAGTCTATTAGCAACTTGACAAGCGCATCAAGTAAGTCTGTAGTTGAATTAAGTCTTTAGCAAAGACAATGTACTGGATAATAGTGTATATCAAACATTCGTAATTAAAACTATAAAGAGAATAAATCTAGATCCTGTTTAAAACTGCTGAAAACTAATTTAACCTGTAACTAATAAAAATGAAAACAAACTGAAAAAAAAAACTGAACAAGATAAATCTGACTCTTACTTTAAAAACTATCTTTGATAAAGGTGCCAATGTAGAATTAATCTTAACTTCATAGAGAACATTGGCAACAAATTGTTTCTATTTGAGATTTGTCTTCAAGTTTCGTGACTGCCCATGAAGTGAATGTTTTTAACAAGGACGTTTATTTACACCGTTACTCCGCGGCTTGTTGGAAATGAACAGATACAAAATGAGAAATAATAGAACATTATAAGAAAGCTGGGACACAAATTACTATTAGATCAATACAGGAAATAAAGTTGTATATCAATGGACGTAAATTCTTACTCTTATGCAAGTCCTTAGCATTATCTTTCGTAGATATTTATAGGTATATGATAATGTGCAAATCGACATATCAAGTTCTTACTTAAGGTGATTGAATATTTTATCAAGTAGGTTTTTTTTTCTGAAAAGATCACAAGACATTTCCTGTGGCATCTTACGTATCGAGGGACGCACTTTTCCCTTTGAAACTTCTGTTGTGATCCCTTGGTGTTTATGCCATCTGCTATTAGAACACTTTATTTATGCTTGTCTTCATGTGGATCTATCCAAATGACGATTGAGCCTGCTTCTGGAATACGAGAATAATAGGGCTGTACATAATACTTTAAGCTAAATATATACCATTCTATGGGCTATGTCTTTCCAACATTTGATAGCAATAATCAGTGTTTTGAGTTCCCGTTTTTATATATCCACCAATACCAAGACCAAGAAAGCTACAGACAGAGAAAAAAAATATGGGCCTCAGGTCAGGAAGAAAAGCGTACAATGCGAAAAATGTCTAGCTCCTCTACCACCAAATCGAAAGACACCTTAACCTGCAATATTTGTCTCTCCAAAATAGGGCTCCACAGTAACATGAAAAAATGTTCGAAATGAACCCTAGTCGTTCTACAACTGTAAAAGACCACCATTAGAACTTTCGACGCTTTTTGTTTTTAATTACGTTGTAAAAAGTATTTTATTTGTGCAGTGGGGTGGACATGATATACCGGTAGGCTAAGCTTGACCAAGCACAGTTCCACGATTGACCTCACAACCAAGGTGACCTTCCTTTTTCTGCTGGCATCTTTCTTTCACACTTGCTGGCATGTACCTACTCCAATACCACCCTGTGTAATTCTGTTGATTTGTTCTTAAGTCCATTGTGTTTACGTATGGCTGCAGGTAATCACATTTTTATTATTTCTATATGATCGTAATTGTATTTAGTAGTCTATATAGAATATCACTACCGCGGTTTTCGTCCATGTTGTTGGACTACCGATATATTTAGAAAACCAGCCTGTAAATGACTTCATGTGCTGAATTGTGTACCTTTAGTATACTATACGGATTGGATCACATATATATATATATATATAATATAATATAATATAATATATTAATATAATGTTAAATGTCCATCTTGTTAATCTAATTCTACAACCAGTGTGTAGATACTGGCTTTTATGAACCAGTTTTCTATTTAATTATTATTGTCATTTATTTTTAGAGAATTACTTTGTCTTTAATTTTTATAAAGTTTCTGATGTATCATATCTCTCCTTATGTTCTGATAAGAGATGATTGGCTTACATTATTAGATTTTCTATTTGTTGATGTAGTATTTAGACCTGATGTTGTGTGTACAACTCGGTCTAACCATTTAGGCCTATTAATTATGTTTAGTTTATGCCCATGTGTAATTATGTTTTGTTTCCCTTTGGCAGGATTTTAAGTGTACATTAAACATTTGAAATAAGCCTCCTGAGTTGCCTCGTCGTTTGCTTGTGTTACATTATGTGCCAAACCCACCACATTTGTTTTCATTCTCATGTTTTCTATGAATTTTAAGGTTTGTTTCATTGTTGACTCTGTAGGCCTCGTTCTCCACTTTCTGAGGGTCAGGCTCTTGTCAGCGTCACACAGTATGCTCTGTTGTAAGTCCTGTCTAGAGTGAAAAAAAGTCTATGCATATGCAACCACAGATCCATTTCATCTTTATTATTCAGTGTCTTGTACAGGGTACGTGTTTAATGATAAATTAAATGTGAAAGTATTGATAAGGAACTGATAAGTCTAATGGTGAGAGTATAAAATAAAATTTAAATGCAACTTCTCTATTTCTCAAACAGTTGTATTCTGTCAACACATTCAACTCTTTCCCTACAATGAAACAAACAACTGTGGCATCGGTCTTGTGGAAGAAAATGATAGAATTCTGATGTATGGCAAAGTGGATTTAAATGGAAACATTCCAGCATCATCAGTTGTCAGCTTTGAAATCAAAAGAAGAACTGAAACGAGTTTTCAAATTGTATGAGCTCAAGACACATTTAATATTTGTTTCGTTTGTTTTTTTTCAATAATTCGCTATTCTTCTCTAGCAATGACTTTAATGGTTGTGTTTTAAATCTTGTACACATTATATCAATAGCTTTTTATCTTCTTGAAGCAAAGTGTACATTTTGAGCTGCCCACGAAAGAGAAAAAAAAGTATCAGTTTTTTGTGTGGTCTATGTGTGTGGTCTGTGTGTGTGGTCTGTGTGTGATCTGTGTGTGTGGTCTGTGTGTCCGTCATACCAATTTAGAGTGCAGAAAAAAAAAACAGCCTATAATATTTTAGATGCTACAAATTTGAGCTCTAATGTAACGGCTTTAAAAAGAAAATTAAATATGCAAGCATTTTTTTTTCTCATTAAACTACCCAAGTTTTACACTTGTTAACTGTTAATAGTATAAAAATAAAGAAACGGAGTGCAAGGAATAGTACATCTTGTACCTTTTGGCTTTTAATCAAATGGAAAAGTTTTTTACTTAAGACCTTGAATGAGAGATTTTCAAACGTATAAAATCACTAAATAGATTAACAATCAGTAAGATAAGTTAGGCCAGAATCACATTTATCTTCTTGGTTCATAACGTTAAATTCATTATATAAATATGAATATTAACAATATAATAATAATAGCATTTATTAATCCATATCCTGTCGTATCATATCGTCAGTCGGCCTAGCAACAAAACAATAATTATGCAACACTTTTTATATGTACAAGTCTCCTCTAGATTTGTTTTATAACTTCCTTTCACGTTTATTTCAGCTTTGTTTTTTGAAAGTTCCAGAAGACTGTGATAAAGTCTTTCACTACTGCGACTGTTTGAAAACTGATGACGTTAAAGTGTTTAAATTGACTCTAAATATAACTACTTTTACTGTAAATAGCGAGGCAGTTGTAAGAACGGAATTGGTTTACAGGGAGACAACTTTTTTTAGCGAAATACGAAATTTGCCAATAGTTTACGGTGAGAAGAAATTAGCTATTAGTAAACAAAATCATTATAGATACAAGTATTTGTAAGAGTGAAAAAAGAAATTAACAAGAATGGATTAATTATCTTTATTGATCCTCTTTACGATAAGTCGGCCTTCATCTTCATACTGAACAAGTTTAATTGAATAATTATATTTAAAAAAATAGTTTTAAAAGAAGTTTTATGTCCCTAATTATTAATACATTCCATACTAGCACATAAAGCAACACTTCGTGTCAAAGACTAGATAATACAAAGTCCAATACTTTATGTGTTAGTATTTTGCTTTGTCATTTAAGTTTTGTAACACCTCATCCTGAATGTCTGCGTAAATACTTTTATTTTTTTTTAATTGTGTAAATCTATTCATTGTCCATGAAAACATATGAAACAACAACAACAACAAAATTAGTAAATTAAAAGTTTGTATTTTATTTTAGTTTCTATGGAAACAATATATGAAATATTAAGAAAAAAAAGGAGAGGGCTTGAATTGAGGTGTCACTTTACAAAACTTTAACTTTTTTAATAATTTATTTTGCAGGTTCTAAAACAGATCTGGTCGTAGTGTATGTTAATGATCAAGTGGTTCACTTTCAGCAGACTGAGGTCTCAATCAATGACACACACGTTACAATAGTCTCTGTGTGTCGTGAAAATTTCGCTGATAATTGTAAACAACATCTGTTAGACTTGGAGACTAGAACGCTAGTAAAATCTGGGAAAGAAATAATTGTCTACAATACAAACATTAAAGACAGATTTTACTTTGAACTGACATACTCTGTTTGTACTATTGAAAGAAACATTTCATTTTCAATTACTACAAGTAAGTCATTTCATTAGAACATATAAAAAAATGCAAATTAAAAAAAATAAATCTAGAATTAAATGCATCAATGAAATCGCAGATTCTTCGTAAAATGTACTTTGACTTTGGATGAGAAGAGATCATAAATATCACAGACATCAAGGTAGCACTAGGGACACTATTTTAATTAAAATTAAATGATGAAAAAAAATATAAAAAAAAGAAAAACAAATGTACTAACCAGGGCAAATACCAGTGACCCACTAATAATAATACTATGTAACAATGCAGCGCCATGCAAACTAACCATTAAAAACATCAAGATTAAAATGATATATATGGCCAGTGGCGTAGCTAGCTATGTGCGAGTAGTTCGGGCCGCACGGGCATCAAGTGGTAATGGAAAACTTTTCTTAATAAAATCAACGCATTGTACATAAATAGACAAAGTCAAACTACTGAATTTGAAATGTTTACAAGAAATTAAATTACTTTGCTACTTTTGTCAATCTCCTATGTTCTTTCTTAAATTAAACGTAAGCTGTTGACCAGGTTGAATCAAGTTTACTAAATTTGTTTACATCTCGGAATTCAACGCATTTTTACACACTCACGTTCTTCTTGTGCACATTTTGTTACTCAAATTTTCTGTAAGCTGGTTTCATCTCGATCTAGAGCTTAGAAATAAATGCCTAGAAAAGTATAATGTGGGCACTAGCGAACAAGTGGAAGAAGAAAGACAATAACAAAATGTGGGCACACAGCGAACAAGTGGAAGAAGAAAGACAATAACAAAATGTGGGCACACAGCGAACAAGTGGAAGAAGAAAGACAATAACAAAATCTGGGTCATTTCTATAGAGGTTTGTGTCACATTTCTATCCAAGTTCAATTCACTCTAGAGAGATCATGTGCTCCCAACTATTAAAGACGTTCATGTCTCTACATATACAAAACGACTTTATTACAATATTGGGTGAGAATGGGAGAAATATTTTCTTTGACAGTTCTCTCGACATCACAAAACTAGGTCAATTTTTCCAAAAGTCTTTGAAGATCTGCAACAAGAAACGGCTTGAGATATTGAGTTTAAATTTTTTAAAGACGTTGGCTAGACCCTGGCTAGATAATTCATGCAGTTTTAAAATTGTCTTTATTTTCATACTTCTGACAAATGTGGTCAGTGAGATTCTGTGCATCAAAGGTATTTTCGCAATCAGCGCTGAAAAACGTTTCGACTCACTAATTTGGCAATTTAAAACACAACTTAAGTTAATGAGAGTGTAGTTATATTGTATTAATAGACACGAGTGTCTCTTAGAGTTTATTCCTTACACAATAGACACAATGCTAATAAATACATTGAATAAAGATACTTGATAGCAGATATATGATATATATGATATTGATATATGTATATATCAAGGACAATTGTGGCAAAGGAGAGGACTCAGCATATCTACAAAACTGAAAGTCTACAGTGCTGTAGAACTCCCGTCACTCCTATATGCATCAGAGGACCTGGACCCTATATTCCTTCCACCTACGTTGTCTAATAAGTATCCATAAGGTGCGCTGGTCCGACCACATACCATGCACAGAAATCTTTAAGCTATCCAATATGATGAACAGTATAAACGCGACAGTAAAAAGGTCCCAACTTCAATGGGTGGGACATGTAGTCCGCATGCCAGGCAAATTCTTTTCCCAAACTAATTCTGTACTGGAAGATGTGTGCAGCAAAGTGCTCCCAAGGGGGGGGGGGATTAATACAAGCGCTATAAAGATACTCTCAAGAGTTTCTTCAAGAAATGTGATATTGATATTCACGGCTGGGAAGCACTAGCTCTCGATCGCTCCTCATGGCATGAAGCTGTGAGTCTCGGAGTCTCAAGATATGAAGCAAGAAGAGTGGCCAGGGCGATAGAGCGCCGAATCAACAAAAACCTGAGAGAAGAAGCAAGCCTATCTGCAACTGAACTAACCCTCTCATGCAACGTATGTGGCCGGCTTTTTAAAGTGAGGATTGGACTTTAAAGTCATCTTCGAAATGAGAAATGAGCTCATCTTCGATCTCGAAGGAGGAACTATATATAGCAAGTTGATACTTTTAACAATTATTTATTGACCTAACATGTATCATTTAATAAAAAAAAACAAAACACAAAAACACAAAAAAAAACACTTCGTCAATTAATTATTCGTTTGTTTTTTTTGTTTTGTATGATATTGAATAATGGAATTATTTGGAATTTATTTAAACAAGAGGTCGGTCTACTCCCTGACCCACACCCCACACAATTGAGAGGTGCTGTTGGTGGTAGAACAAGAGGAGCCAAAAGGATCAAATGGACGACAGCATTGAATAGTGACATCATCAAATCGTTCTTCCGTATAAATAAATGTTATGATAAACCTCTCCCAGGTTTATAAACTCTTCCAGGAATTCAACAAAATATAGCCAAATCTGAGCCAAATCTGAGACAGACAGTCTGTAATAATTAAAAAATGCTATTTGACCCATATAGAAATTGACGTAATAAGGCAGGAGGTAGGTCATGGCTTCAGAAACAAGAGCTCATCTCAGATGTAAATAACACACCCACTCAAGCGACCAACCAACAAGTGAATGATTCAACATATGCAATAAGCAATGAACTACACTCAAAATTTTGGACTCTCATAAAAAGTTACAAAAACACCAATCTGAACACTAGGCCTCGTATCCCAAAGCTAAATGTCAAGAAAGAGACATTATATTAATGAAATAAAAAAAGTTGTAGTCAATTATTTTGAAACAGCAAGAAATTTCTCTGAGACACACCTTGCTACATACTGCGCCGTTGTGACTGTCACGGAGCTCTCTGGACAAAAGACCTTCGAGCTATGTCCAATTAATCAGAGACCAAAACAACATGTGCCAGCATGGAAAAAGCGCATTGAAGACAATATTAATCAACTGAGGAGCCAAGTGGATACAATTGGACAATATCTTGGAAACAACCAGTCCGCGAACATTCTTAACAAAATGAAGTCCATATAAAGAACAACTAAAATCAAACTCACGGACTGTGATAGCCACACAAAGCTCTTATCTCTGAAAGATACGCTGAGACAGAAAGTTAAACTAAAGGGAGCCAGGCTAAAGCGCTACAATGAAACCACTAAAAGGAAAGAGCACAATGCTTTATTTCAACACAAGAGAAAACAGTTCTTTCGTAAACTAGCTAATAAAGATGATGACAAAATTTAAAACATTGATAGCACTAAACACGGCGCGTTCATCGACTATTGGGTAGCGCTTTGGTTTGACCTTCTACATTACAAAGTACAGGCTGACTGGATCGACGAAATCCAAACTTCGAACAACATAATACCAGAAATGCCTGATGAGGATTTCGCAGCCTAGGAAGTCTCAGCAGCTATATAAAAAACTCACAACTGGACTGCTTCAGGCCCGGACAATATACACAACTTTTGGCTGAAAAAATACTTACTGCCATACATGTACCACTAACATCAAATTTCAACTAGTTAATATCAGGACCGTCTTCAATGCTGATAGAACTCGCTGAAGGGAGAACATCTCTCCTCCCCAAAAAAGGGGATCCGAACCAACCATCAAACTATCGCACTATCACTTGTCTGTCAGTGGTGTATAAACTATTAACTTCATTATTAAAAAGTAAAATGTATGAATTTTGCTCTGCCCATAAGCTATTAGCAGAGGAACAACAAAGGCTGCATTTAAGCTGTAAAATACATCTAACCATAGATGGTATTATATTGCATCACGCTAATAGAAGAAACTTACACATTGCTACATCGACTACAACAAAGCATTCGATTCAGTTCCGCATGATTGGCTGTTGAAAACACTGGAAATTCATAGAATCAACCCAAGAATAAAAAAAAACTTCTGAAAGTTTGTATGGATAATTGGAAGATGAGTCTACACCTTAATCGTGATAAACTATGTTCTGTGCACATAAGAAGGGGTATATACCAGGGTGACTCTCTATCTCCGCTCTGGTTCTGCCTAGCTATTAACCCACTATCTAAATTACTTCTTGGTACTACAAACGGTTTTAGGGTTGACACTTAATGTACAAAGTCTGTGTCTCACCTGTTAAACATGGATGATTTAAAGCTATATGCAGAGAATGAGCAAAAGTTACACACCATAATCAAAACGTTAAAACGCTTTAGTTACGATATCTGCATGTCTTTTGGCTTGGATAAGTGTGGTATCATAAGCATAAAAAAGGGCAAGGCAGCCCACACAACATTGCATTTGAAGGCATCGAAAAACTGAACTCTGCCTCCCTTTATAAATATCTTGGAATAAACCAGAATGACAGGATAAACCATAAAAAACTTAAAAGAGGACTTTCTTGGCAAATACAATCAGAGAGTAAATAAAATTCTCAACACAAAACTGTCTGGCAGTAACCTCATCACGGCAATAAATAGCTGGGCCGCCCAAGTGCTTCTTTACGCGTTCGGTGTCATTACATGGACAGATACCGACCTACATGACATTGACAGACTCTTGACGAAATTATTAACCAAATTCCGATGTTTACACCACAAGTTCTCCACCATAAGGCCATACCTACCCCGGAAGGATAGAGACCGTGGATTGCAAAACATCTTCAAATTGTGTAAGACTCAAGTTTCCAAAATACGATCAAAACTGCACGCCTCCAGCAAAGAACTAGTTTCCTTCCTACGCAAATATGACTATGATGCAACCCCTCTGAACCTAAACAATGTTGATGTTAATGTCGGTTTGGACGACGTCGGGCATGAGATTAGCCAATGGGAAGAAAAAACATTCCACGGAAAATTCCCGGCTTTATTACATGGGGACAACATTGACTAGGCTGTAGGTCATCTCTACCCTTAAACTGAACGCTTTGTCACAGCAATACAGGACAGAGTAATTATGACAAAAAAATATGAGAAACATATCCTAAATCTCAATGTGGAAATGTGGGTAAGTCAATTTAACACATAATGGCGGGATGTTCAGCCCTATCGGAATCTGCCTACCTAGGGCGCCATAACCAAGTTGCAAAGCTAAAACACCAGCACTTGGCTTTGACACACAATTTGATCGGTAAGGATACTCCTCCATAATACAAATACTCACCACAAGAGGTTCTCGAGTCTACGGATCATCTACTGTACTGGGATAGGCCTATATAGACTGACAGAACGGAAGATTTTAATCGCTTTGATTTGCTGCTCATCGATAAAAAAGAAAATGCTGCTACCATTATTGACATCGCCGTACAACTATCTCATAATTAAAAAAAACTGAGCTGGAAAAACAACAAAAATATATGAACCTTGGCTTGGAGATTAAGCGTTTATGGAAATTATCTAAAATAACAATATACCCCATTGTCATATCAACCTATGGATAAAACAACTGACCTCACAGACACCTTCAAGGCCCTTAACATTCCTAAAAACATCTTTGTGGCTTGTCAGAGGGCGGTACTGCTGCAGACCTGCCACATCACCAGAAAATTCCTCAATGGAAACTGTTAAAGGGACTACGATGAATTTTGTCTCTCTTTAGCGAAACTCGACCCTGGCAGCGCCAGAGAATGACTACTCGTTCGTTTCTATCATAATAATAATAATAAAAGCCATACTAATTATTATGATTGTTGTTGCCGGTCGTTGACTTGTAGCACCAAACAACTGTCAGACAGATCAGCAGCTGTAGGTGTAATATCTTAAAGTAATTAAACTTGACATCACTTGAGTAACTTCTTTGTGAACAAAACTAAATGGAACCATTATTGCGATATAGACAAAATAAAGTTGACATGAGATACGAAAAAATACCAGACTATAGTAATAATATTTTTTTAAACAAAATTTAACTCACTACAATGACACAACCTTTCAGTCTCACGTTCTGGAGTCGTCTCCCCTGACTAAGACCCAATGACGACGATGCCACCCAACTTATGCTGCATCACTCACAACCAATCCCTAAACCTAATCCCACCATCACCGACTCACAAACACACGCACACTCCATAACTGATAATATTGTTTATTTAAAGTGGAAAAAAAGGCTGATTGGAACACCATGAAATACATTCTGTAGATAGGCCTACATGACAATGACATTTATGCTTTAAACATGTCTAGATGCTATGGTACTTCGAGCTAACACGTTTCAGACATGGGATAACAATAGATTGTCTCCTCTTGTCGCGAAGCGTCAATGGATCACCTCATTAAAATAAGATGAATGCCTTGGCATTGGCAGAAACGATGTCACCACACAATGTAATTCCGCTACTGTATGCTCGAAACTGCCTAAAAATCGCTGTCTCTTGATTTTTAATTTGGTCTTAAATCCCCAAGCAGCTGTATGGCAGCAGATATTGAAATTCAGAGTCGTTCTTCTACTAGATGGGTAGTTAGCCATGGCTAGCGAGCCCCTATTGCTCGAAGCTTACTGGTTTAGGCGCCAGTTACTCACCTTTGACTCTTCTTCTGATAGCGAAAACATCTTCGCAGGACTCAATGTCTGTGCCACACCTGAAGGCCTGGAATTGGACTGGTTGTCAGAGGCAATTTGAGACGCATTTTATAGTGTAATAACTTAAGGGAGGCAACTCAACGAGGCATATATGTTTATTTACAGGACATCACAAATACATTATAACAACTGCCTTGATCACAACATCTTTATCTCGGCTCTCGACATGGGCGGAAATTGTTCTTCCCTTCCTAAAGTTGACATCTTTTTAAGTCTATTCTATAACATGCGCACCTTCTGCACTAGTCTGGATATGGCGGTGCGCATTGCAGAGTTATAACAATATGGCAACATTGTAGAGGTAGTGGAGTGCTGATATAAATCACCACTTCCGGCAATGACAACTTTACGGTAACGGAATTAAATACTAGAAACTTCACGTTAGGGAGGATAAATATAGCGTAACATATGGTACGGTTTTGATAGAGACTATTGTATTTAACTACATAAACAACTTTTTTTTTGCCAATAAGCAGGTATATCTTGTTACGCAATTACATTTCACTTCAACATCGCTTCTCAATTTTCTAAATTTACAGATTGATGTTTGTAAAGATTCCTTTTGAAAAGAAAAATTATTGCGAAGTGAATGTAAATCGAACTAGTCATTTCTATTTTCTAGTCGTTATTGTATTTCAAATGTCCAATGTATTCATTGCTCTGTGTTTAAATTATTAAAGAAAGCTCAATACAGACTGTCGAAAGCTGAATGAAAACTGTTGTGCGGCACATACAGAACTATATGTTGCACTTGGATTCCTATCTACATTAATAGTAGGCCTGATAGTGACATTAGTGTTGAACTGGTAGGCAGACTTTCTTGTCTCTTTTATTATTGTTTTTTTTATTTATTCTTTTTTTGTTTAAAAAATAAAAGAAACAACGTCAATATCACTGGCACTGATCTATGAATATCAGAAATTAACTCGTTTTAAAATGAACGAGACAAATAACAATATTGGAATAGACGACTATTTTAATGTTATTATTGTAAAGTAAATTTTTTGCTTGACCAAAATAGTATTCACAATCATGGGGATTAAAAAATAATTAGATGTAGAATTTAAGTAGAGAGACATACGTTGGGTATATGAAGCGCATAAGCAAATCATGTATGAATAAAGAAATGTTACAGTTATTTAAGCCCAGCATACAGTGACCAGACGTCCCGTTTTAGGTGTGACAGTCCGGCCTTGAACGTCTGTCACGCTTTTCATAAAATGTTAGGGAGGGACACCCAACGTCCCGCTTTTATTTTTTAAAAAGTCGATAAATTTCTACCTTTTGATCTAAAATGTTTCTAAATCTTTTTGATTTATTATTGAAAACTACCTCTTTGCGGCGCTTTCATCTTGATAATTATTTCATGTTCACTGCTTAACAAGCTCCCGTGTTACAGGCGTGCTAAGTGTCTATATTTTCCAGCATCCTGACTTCTCAGAAACTGACTCAAGCACGTTTTCTGTTCACTTTGAGCATGTTGTTGTCCCGCATGTTTCTCACTGATTCTAATCAAAATCAAGTTAGGGTCAGAGAAATTGGGGATAAAACGAACATTGAAGTTCATAGTGACCTACAGAGTTCAAGCAAATTCAACAAGCATAGTGAACGGCGAGGCTAGAAATGTCGATAAAAGTTTTATCTCCCACATATGGATTAAATCAAACATCAGAAAGCAGATATTAATTTTCTAAATTCCAGTAAAACTCCATTAAAGTATTTTTCCAACATCGAAATAAAATACTATTACGATAGATTATATTCTCAGCGCTAAAGCTACTACGGCTTTCTATAACAAGTTTTCAATCATTGGACTATTGAGTGAATAAACCATGTTTCAGTTCGGCTTAATGTCGGGTAGAATGTTAGTGTTCAAGAAGTATATTTCGCTCCTCAAAGAGGTACGCATGCGACTCACTTTTTGGATGACTCTAGTTGGTTAGAAAAAGTGATGTAGCAGTGACAATTGTAAATTTTTACGATATTTGTGAAATTTGTGCCGATTGTATTTAAGGGAACTGGCCTATTTGACAGATTAACTTTTTCAGATGAATCGCACATAAAAAGGATGTATTAGAAAACTTTTAAGAGAGCTTGCAATTGTTTAAATTATTGTGTGGGTAGGCCTACATTGTGTGTAGACGGTGTGTGTGTACATCGCGTGTGTAAAATCTGTGTGTTCATAGCGATGTATTGTTGTTTAAAGCAATATTATACGAAGAAATTCTAAGCCTGTTCTTTTTCACACCAATGTGTCTCATTTTCACTCCAAAAATATCTAATTACCTTACCTAGCATATCAAAGTATCAGGAATACACAAATTCACTGGCAAATAGTAAGGAGTATTATCTATTAACATGCTTTAATTTTGTTAATATTACTAGCGCCCGTTTATAAATAAAAAGCCCAAATAACTCCTGCAAGATGTTCCGTCAAACGAAAAAGTAACCAGAACACAGGGAGAGAGATTGGCACATGTAAGAAACTTAAAGCATCGATAAGGAAGCATCTAGAACTTTTTGACGCAGTAGCAGGAAATTATTTTGATAAATAAATATTTTGAAAAGCCAGTTTGTATTTTTATATGTGAGAGTGTTTAAATGCAATCGAGTGCTTTTATTATTGGGAAACTTTTTTCAACCTTTGTAAGAGACAATAAAGCCAGACATTTGTATTTAATTTTTCTTTAAACTTCAATCAATATTTTAAAACAAATCAATACTATTTATATTTGCTTTTATATATTTTGTATTTGATGTACATTTTTAAAGTAATATTGATATAGCTAATTATAATATTATATAAAATTATTCAACCATGAAAGTTATTTTCCTAATTACAACTTTAGGTTTTTAAATACAGAAATAATATCCTAATATTTATCCAATTTTTCTACACATTAGTTACTCAAGACGACATCAAATGAAAAAATGCTGTGGACCAAAAAAAAGGTACATTTATATTATATATATATATATATTATATTATATATTAAACTATATGACTAACTATATTTATTACAATTATATATTATCTTAGGATTATTACGATATTGTGATCTACAATGCCTTTGAAGTGTGCACTCTTCTTTATGATAATATATTTAAACAACTCGATATTATTTAAATTCGGTTTAATGTTATGTATATTTTGTATTTGATGTTAATTTTTCAAACAATATTGATATAGCTAGGTGACGCGGTGGCTGAGGGGTTAAGGGGTTGGATTTCAACCCGGTGTGTCGAATCTCGGTTAAGACTATGATTTTAAATTTCTGAATTTTTTTTACCGCCCCTGAGTCCACCAACTTTAATGGGTACCTAACTTTACTTTGGGAAAGTAAAGGATGTTGGTCGTTCTGCTGGTCACATGACACCCTGCTCGTTAATCATTGGCCATAGAAACAGATGACCTTAACATCATCTGCCCCAAAGATAGCGATGTCTGAATGGGGAACTTTAACTTTTTTTTTATATACCTTGTAATATAATTAAAAAATATCCAACCATTAAAGTTTCTTTTACTAATTACAGCTTTAGGTTTTTAATTAGAGAAATGGTATCCTAATATTTATACAATTTTTCAATATTTATGTGGTCATCAAGATATGAAGCTCCAACAGCGATGAGCGATGCTATGTTCCCCGAAGGAAGAGTGGAAGTTGCAGCTACTAAGGGTAAAAGTAAAATAATTAAATACTATCGTTGTGATTAGTTGTGAATACTGTCAAATATAAAATTGTACGTACAATCGACGCTGTGTAAAAAAAAATGTTAAAGACTGGGTGGACATATTTCTAGTGAAGTTATTTTGTTATCAGCATTGTTCAGACTTTAAAAACGGAGAACTTTTCTTAATGCCAAGTTTGATTATGTATAATGTGTTTCTTCTAGCTTAGTGCTGGAATATCTCTCAAGTTTTTTATTTCAATTATTAAATGTGTTGTCTGCTGACTCAAATGTTTTAGTTTATGTTGTGGTCTTAAGTATGATTGTAGGGTCAATTAGTTGTAAGAGCATAAAACTATACTTATCAAGAACCCAAGCTACATAAAAAAATACTTAATAACATAATAATAATATAATGTTACAGTGCTCCCTCCAATGTACTTGGAAGAAAGACTTTGAATTGTGAGTCTTGACTAACAAAAGGATGAAAGCACTTTAAGTCTCTTCATAGTATCTTATAAGACGTGCCCATGCCAGAGTGTTGACTTGTAAAAGTAAGCACTCATTTGTCTTCTTATACTGGTATCAGATACCCAGCAATATCTGTATAATAATTTTAATTATTTAAGTGATAATTAGATATTTGTATTGTGCTGATTGATGTAATACATAGTATTTTTACTATGCATTTATTTCAGATATTTATCAACAGGCACTTTTGTAGAATATTAACCTTATTCTTCTATATTCATTATGGAGTGATAAATAAGACTATGTACATTTTTTTTGTCTCAGACATAAGCACGGTACTTATCAACTGTGCAAAAATGACCATGGTTAAAAAAACACCAAAATGAAATTCCGCACCAAAACATTCAGAATCTTGAATAAATGACAGTAAATGTACAAAAGTAACCGATTCTTTATGTATAATTCTCAACCACAATACAAAAAGCATGGATTGATAACTTTCATAAGTGGGAAACTTGGTCGAGAGGCTAAGTACGCTTGAACTTCTCTACCTATGTGGAGCTCTAGGTTTGACATCCGACTCAAAAAGAGTTGTGTTTACTGAGCAAACTGGGAAAACCTTCTCTCAACTCCCCCCTTCCCTCCACTGGTCCACAAATGAGATTGGACCATAGCGCTCTGAGCATGCCTTAAGCATGAAAGTAGCGCTACATGAAATCTATATTTTTTTAAATTTATTTAAAACAATAGTTTTATTAAAATAAAAGAATATTTTTATAAGTAGATTTATGTTATCCCAAGCTCATCTGTACATGTACACGAAAGAAAGGAACCGATCTTATTTACATTTTTACATGCTACCTATTAACATCATTTTTTTAAATATCTTGTTCAGAATGCTAAAGAATAGAAAAGAGAAACAGACTATGAATATGGAAATGGATCTATTAACTTAATCCTGGACATTATGGTAGCCATTGAAACGATACTATCTACAAGGTTGTTATTTGAAACGTTTATTTTTAAGATTAATATTTGATTTTGAAAAAAAACTTTGTTGAACATTTGCATTTTAATATTGAAACCAATGCACTAGTTTTGATTAGTTTGATATGCAATGTGGTGGTGGTAAACACTCTTCATGATTTTATTGGCTTTGTATCACAACAAATGTTTTTTTCTTTTTAGCTGTTTAACTCTAAGCATTTCTCGACCATTTTTACCAGATGTTTTTTTTTATAATTAATTAATTCAAATGTTTTCCTTTTTAAAATTATGTTATATAAACCGTATTGGTGTTTAGATAATTAATATAATTGGGTCCAAAATGTGTTAATTATTTTGGCATTCGGCATTTTTTTGAAGCCATAATTTCTTATGTGGTCTCCTATAAGGCATGTCATTAAATGAAACTGAAATAAATTTAATCAATTTGTCATCAATAGTATTATTATTTAGAGTGTTTCATTTGTTGAATTATAATATTGTAATATTTTGTTCTTTGATGGACCATTATATATGTAGCTTTACCTATCTTTGATGGACCATTATATATATATATATATATATATATATATATATATATATATATATATATATATATATATATATATATATATATATAATTACATATATATATATATATATATATATATATATATATATTTAAAATATATATATATACGACTACTCGCTTTACCTATCCTTTAGCTATCAGCCACGCCCATTGGTTTGTTTTTCGATTTATTAAAATATTCTCTTGTTTAAAAATTCCAAGATGTCCCCAGACCAACCGTTTTCAATAATGGGAGTTTAATCCGTCTCTCCTCTTTTTCATGCACTCTCAAAGAGACAACAAAGATTGTTCTAATGAATGATTGCTAATGTCTACATTTCTCCATATATATATATACTCCTGAGTAGTATCAAGGTCAAACCCCATCTACCATTTTGTCAATCTAGTGGAAAGGTTAAACTTTTGTTTTCATTTATTCTTGTGTTGTCATGTAAAAGAAATAATTGTGCACATTTTTAACTTGACCACAGATTGATTGTCTGTGGAATAACGTGTACCAACTTTTAAGTAGACGGACATAGTTAGTTGATATAAGCTTTGTAAAGGAAAAAAATCATATTGTAGTAATTGAAAATTATACATCATAGCCAACTAAAAGATACTTGTTTAGCCTCTCTACTGCCACTACATGTAGCAAGAATTTTTTTAATTGTAAATATGTTCCGAAAATATCGACATAACATTTTCTGTTAAAAGCAATATAAAAGTTACAAAATGCTTTTAAAAAATACATTAATCCCTTTTACAACAAATAGAGCGAATATTAATCTACTAATTAAAAAAGAATTTTGGACTTAAAAATAAAAAGACAATATTTTAATCCGGCCCCATGCCAACTCGCTAAAGAAAAAATTCTTTGGTAAGTGAATATATAATTCGACAAGACTTTAACATTCTAATGATAGCAGTTTAAAATAAGATGCGCTCGATTTACCTAAAAAATAAATTTATGAAACTTTTGAATAAATAATACATTTGTAAATATCCGAAGGGTTATAGTCCGTTTAAGGTACATATTTTCTAATTATCTGGCCAATTAAGATATTTCTTTTAATATCTAAATTATTTCCAGTTTGGTTAACGAGATACAATTTTTTTTTTCAAAACAGTATGTAATAATTGTCAAAGCTCTAGGAAAATCGTTAGAGCCGTTTTCGAGATCCATATGCACTCATCCACCCAGTTTAGTTAGTTCACATATTAATTCGAGAAAACTAGCATTTATAATTTATTGCAAATCATTTTATTTGAGAAATTGTTTTAAGTTTCTAAAATGTTTACAATGAATTGTGTTCAAAATAAATAAAATACTAGCCATATTAACCGAGACCTGCTGGTCTTAATTAGCGTATCACTGTCTATATATTTACTGATTTTTTTTGAAATAATTAAGCGAAAAAATAATGTAATAGGAATGGAGCAATCAAAATAGCTAATCAACTTAAAGCCATTTTTTAAATAAAAACATTTGCTTGTAGGTCTACATATATTTAAATCTAGATCTAGAGTCTAGATACTATTATAATAGATGTAGATAATTATATATACAGATATATAGAACTATTAATGAATTAAAAAGCTTGCGTTTTACAAAAAATATTTACTTAGAAATACTATTCTTGTTGCATTTAATTTCAACTATTATTTCTTTGTCAGTGTCATACTTTTGATTGGCTTTTCGTTGAGTTTTAATGTTTATATTTCGCGATCTTTAAATTGTACATTATTATTTGATAATAGAACAACTTTGCATTATCAACGTGTGTACATTTAGGAAGTCTTTAGACTTACAATTTGTTCGAAAACATCTACATAATATAAAGTGTTGTTTATTTAAGACTATTTAAGAAAGTCAGAAAAAAGTTGTTCTTGAAAATGAGCACTTACTTATGAATTTAATTTCACGATACTTAGTGTATTTGTACAATGAGAATGATAGTAATGATGAATAGATATATACATATAAAAAATAGGTGCCGGTACTCAGTGATGGATTGCCTAACTTTTAACTACTAATAAACTAATAACAAACGTTCAAACGTTAAAATACATGAAAAGAAATATTTTTCCTCACATTGAAAAAGGTGCGGTACGCCGTACCTCTGCGTACCGTCACAAAAAAAGCACTACATATATGTATTTATAATCAAATATAAGCACCTCGCTACTGCTACAAACTTGTCAACATGGTTTCATGGTAAACCAGACGCTGACCGATGATGCCCCAATACTGAATACATCGGCATCGCTAGAATTAGAATTCAACATATCCCCAACTGGCACCAACCTTCTGTAACAGCCACAGACACGTCATTAATGATCGCCAATCTGACATTAACACCCAGACTTTAGTGGATACTTCGGAGAGGATAATGTGAAGCTAACACTGGCAAACAATCTAGTTCATTAATACAACTCCAACTTTGACACCCTATAAAAAGATGCACTAATCTAAACTTCTAATTAAAAAACTAGAAATAGTGACAACCTCATACATTATGCAATGAGAGATCGACGATGTAACTCACCCTTAACAAGGGTCCAAAAATCCTAGCGAATAATGGGTCCAAGAAAATATTACTTTTTAGAACAAATCTTCTACGGAACAACACACAGTCCGTTTTAACCAACTTCAGAGGGTGAACTGCCTCATCACAAATAATGACCACCAAATGTCACAAGACTTTATAAAGTAGCAAACAATTCAAAACAAAAATAGAAGGCTCTATCCTCCCATACATGATTTAAAAATAGAGAAAATTAATTTAAGCTATTAGGGAGAAAGAATAAAAATAAACTACTGGTGACAGGTGTCACCAACCTTAGTGACGCCACTGTTTATGTTTATTGTATTTTCTATACCTTCTTTTAGAGTTATCGTAATGTTTTAGACCATTAAATATTGCTCCTAAGTGTTGCCTTAATATGTGTAACTTGTATATAGGCTCATTATAGATGGAACATGCGAACTGTTAGTTGAAGTCATTACAGGTAACGCAACTCTATTGTCAATAAGTATATCTACAACGTTTCTTTACTAGTTCAGGCTCAAGCATGTTGGTGTCATCCAATGACAATCGCTTTAAAATGCATTGTTTTCTAATGTTTCGGTAATTCCTTTGATAACCTTGGCCGATAGCTATTATTATTATTATTATTATTATTATGATTATTTAATTTATTTATTTATGTATCCTTTATGTACACACATGCCTGTTTTACACACATGTAATTTTTTTTCATAAAGCATAACCTCATTTTTTTTAGTCCGATCTTTTGTTTGTTTTTCCTCTTATCACACCAAAAATTTATTTCGAATTATTGATAGTTTGCTAATTATTTTAAATTTAAATAGCTTTTAACTATTCCATTTACATTTTTAAAAAGTTCTGTACTTTAGTGTGTGTATACTATTTATAATCAGGTTTTAACCTGGCCTTGGCCTCATTTGTGTGTTTTTACACATGCCGAGGTTTGTTTACAACAGTGATTACCAAAGTGGTATATAGACTCCCAGCAGGGGCGGACTGGTAATTTGGGCATTCGGGCAAATGCCCGGTGGGCCGGTACCCGATTGGGCCGATAGGGCCAGTGAAAGGACCCCTTGTTACCCCTAAGACTTGTATTGTAAATATAATGTTTAATATTCTTTTATTTAAAAGGAGCACTCAGAGCGTCATGATTTACAGACTCTCCAGTGAATCAAAGTTACTAATAATCTAACGCATTTTAAGAAATAATGTAATAGCCTACATCCGTATAAAGTTCTTCTTATAGACTTTATCCCTGGTATGGACCTATACACTAAGTCTTTCAAATTCAAAAAGAGTACGAGAAACTGATCAGTGGATATAAAGAAGAAAATGAATCATGTCTTCATCGAGAGATAAAAGAAAAAAATATATATCCAAATATACTGATCAAAATATATAGACACGTAATTTAACATTTTTATAACTAATTGATTTACTTGCAGTTTTGTGACTTAACATTTAACCTCTATTGGAACAGCAATTCCTGTAACATACAAATTTTAGAACCCCTGTAATATTTGGTGACTAGTAATTACTGAGCCATTCCGTGCAGTCCGCACGAGATTTTTCCTGGTCGGGGACTGACCACGAGGTGGACACCTCAGTTGATCTTGGACTCTCGTAGAGAGAGGTATATTATGGATATCTTGTCCAGTGTAGTAATGTATAGATATTGAGGTTGATTTTTGGAGCATGTGTGATATCTAAAGTATTTCATTGGATTCTAATGTACTATGTTTTTGTGAATATTTCTTGACTTGCCAACATCTTTTATGATTTTTTATTTTTATGTAATAAAAACCATGTCTGCTACCAGTGATTCTATTAATTATTCTAAATATTGTGGTCAAAGAGTTCGGGTTTTGTTCCCTCATCTGAGACAATAGCTCCGAGGTATTTGAAGCTGGTAACGCTACTTAGCTTTTCACCTCCAATACTGATGCCCTTTATAAAGCCCTGTTGGCTATTGGTCATATTTTTTTTTCTGCATTTATGTGCAAGCCATATGCTGCGGAAGTCTTGTCAATGCGCATCACTAGTCAGCTAGTCCTTCTTCAATCCCTGCTAGGCCATCAATGTCATCTGTGAAGTGCAAATTTGTAATTTTTCTTCCTCTATTGCTTACAGTACCTTCAAATCACTCGAAAGCATCTTCCATTATCCTTTAAAGGAAGATACCGAAGAAAGTTGGTCAAACTAGTAAACCTTGTCTTACTCCAACTGTGGTTCTGATCCAGTACTCAGTGTATACTGCATTTCAAATAGACCAAACAGCTAAAATGCTAGTCTACATACCTTTGCATTATGGTAGTAAAATTGGTCAAGACACCTACTTCAAAGGCATAGAAATAGTAGTTTCTAAATGTTCTGTCATTAGCACTAAAAATCAGTCTGATGCGCTCGTACATCATGTTTACTTTCTGGTAGGCTTCTATGACACTAACTGCGGACTTAAGAGAATTCTGGCAATGGAATTGTATCAATTACAAAGACCGCATCGAAAATGAGATTCGAAACAGTATCCCAATGGCCATTGGGCCGACGATGACCAGCTGACGACTGTAAATAAATTAGCAATAGTTCCATAAAAATGTAGATTGCAGGACGTTGTAATATTACAGAATGGAAAACTTTGCGAAGATCTGGTTTGATATACGCGCAGATACCACAGTGCTACGCTACTTTTCAAAGTCCCTTATGTAGAGTATATACAAATAAACAAATACTTGTTAGGCCTATCAGATGTATCCTTCTCGTCTGCCTGTATTATAAGGAGCCAAACAGACACAACAATAAACACACTATTTTAAATTAAAACGCCTCTCCCCCCAAAAAAGACACACTTTCTGGTCCTTGCATAATCTGTTGAACAGCTAGCACTGCAATGGTATCGCATACTTCTTTGGTATCTTCCAATATAAAGTCATCATTCCCAAACAGAACCGTTTAGGCCGCCTCACGTTTTTTCTTCTTGCATCTTTGAATTGAAAGGACAACAACTTACAGTTTTAAACAAATAACACCCTTAGATGAATCACGTGATGCATCCTAGATATAATAATGCCGCTCCGCACTACACACATATTTTACCAGTAAATTATAAAAGTACTGATCAATAAATCCTTGAGGGTCTGCTGTTACCGGGGAGCAATGGGAAAGAATAAACATATTTAAATCAATTTATAGAAATTTACTTAAAGGGAGCAACACAGAGTTTCCTTGAATGGAATTTTACAGAACTAGCTTGAATGAAAGAAACTTGTAGACTTAACTTTAAGGGAGGAAATTTTACAGAATTGACTAAAAAAGAACTTTTAAAAAATTATTTAAAGGGAACTTTATAGAAATGACTTTTATTGAACTTTATATAACTAACGTGCATAGAATTTTGCAATTTTGATTAAAGGAAACTTTACGAGACTTATTTGAAAGGAACTATGTAAAGCTCACTTGAAAGGAGCTTTACAGAAATGACTTAAAGGGAATTTACATGCATGGTTTAAAAGGAACATAATAAAACTCATCTTCACAGTATTAAAAAAAACCATTACACAATTTTCTTTTTCTTACAGATTGAAAGTCTGAGAACAGAACTGGAGAGTTTTAAAGAGGAGTGGTCACTGGCTAAGAAAGAGAGAGACAAGTTTAAAGAAGAGTGTATTAATCTTCAGGCTAAATTCGATCAACTTGAAGTAAAGGTAAGAACAAGTGCTTGTACGCAAACACTGAATGACATCATTTAATGCTAGTACCTCTATTAGTATACACTAGAAACCAATAGAAGTATGTTTTTGTATTTATATATATTTATACATTTAAACACACAGCACGCATAGAGCACATTAGCATCTGTAACTCTTGTATTATGTTTGACACTTACACCTATAACACATGTAGAATTTAATTTAGATGAAGTCTTTTTATATTGTATTTATACAGCATTATCTCAAGTGGATTTATAGAACAGCAATTTATAATTAGTTTCCAAGTAACTGTATAAGAGCTTCACACAAACAAATGTGCTGAGTTTTCTTGCCCTTTCAGTATTACTGATTTGTTATCTCAGTCTCAATGATAGCAATGTTTCCACAGCATAGTAAAGGTGATGGAAGGTTTGCATAGCTTCAAATCAAATGGGAGAGGAAAAAAGAAAAGTGCAGGAGATTCAAGTCATTGATTGAACAACTTTGACAGCAAATTGATGTATTGATAGAAGAATTAAAAGTTCACCTGCAGGCAAGGACAACTCTGGAAAATGAGATTCAAGAGTACAGGGACATGCTTTCTACTATTGAAAAAAGGTAATTCAGAACCTTACGTCCCAATGCACTATCTGCGTCTAGGTTTTGTTTATAATACAAATACAACTCTTTCCTAGTATAGCTGGACATTGACACTAGTCCGACAAATGTTTCAAACACAAGTGCTTCACAGATAAGAAGTACATTGACAAGTGCTTTACAGAAAATAGCTCAACAGATAATAAAACAATTACAAGTGCTTTACAGTCAAATGCTTTACATATAAGTAGTTCATTGGCAAGTGCTGAACAGATGAATAGTTCTCATTGACACGTGCTTGCCGGACAAGTGCTTAGCAGACAAATACTTGACAGAATTGACGTCTCTTGGTTCACTTGACCAAATGAGTAATCAACGACAGTTAGTTCACGCCATATAAATCAGAAGCTATTAAACTATTGTTTAATGTTCTGCTCTAGTGTTTAATAGGAATGCAATAAATCCTGCAATGCATTACGAAAAAATATTTTCTTTATGTTTAATATGCATATTGAAATACGTCTATAACTAGGAACTCAACGATAATGGAAATTGTGCAATGACACATCAGATGAAACAAACAGACCAATAGGACATGCGCATTCTTGTACATCACTTACTTAAAGTTGTCAGACCTAAAGGGGAAGTTCAAGTCTCTGTCTATAATTCTCAATACTAAGTTCGTGTCTTACTTTTTGTTGTATTTGTAATTGTTATAATAATTTCTTTATTTGTCTTCCAACAGAGGCATCAAATTCATCGATATTGATACAGCGCAATCTTGTGATGGCAACGACTGAGACAGCAGTAGCAGCAGCAGTAAAAGAAGTTCCACACGTAGCTAAAAGACTTTAGATGCTGAAATCTATTTTAACAAAAAAGTGTTACTATTTATTCTTTTTTTTAAACTCTAGAGTGTTCTCAATGTAATACGTTTGTTCTTTTGTTTTGGACAGATCCCGAAACCGTTATTGATTACTTTCAAAATAGAAGAGTGGAACAAAAAAACATCAAAAGGAAGTGATCATAGAAAAGATTGATGATGAGGGGAACTACATTGAGATAAAAAATCTTACTGACAAAGTATGTGAGGAACGTCATTTGATCTTTCTAACTCAGCATGTCAATAATACCTTTCCTTATAAGTATTTGTATGCTGTATAAGTAGTTTATTAGCTCTGATACACATATGGTGAAATCAGTTTATTAAAGTTCTTTAGGGATTTTATACTAGGAGACTTAGACTTAGACTTAGGTCCTCCCGCGCCGTTCGGCGCATTGGGCGGCAAGCTGTCTCCATGAAGATCTGTCACTGGCAATGTCTGAAGCCTCCTCCCACCTGGTGTCCACTGTTCTGAGATCCTCCGCTAAGTAATACGAGGACGTCCCTGTTTGAGCTTTCCTTGTTTTGGCTTCCATGTTATCGCAACTCTTGGTGTGCGTAATTCATTTTGACGTAGAACATGTCCCGCAAACCTCATGCGACGCTCAGTCACAACCTCACCAAGTGTTCGACTCCCAGTTCGGCATAGGATTTCCTTGTTTGAGACCCGGTCTGTGTAACTGACTTCCAAAATCCGTAATCAGCCATCTCTGTTGAGCCACATTTTGTCTTTTCTCAACTTTGACAGATGACTTCCACGTCTAACATGCATATGTATCAGTTGGAATGACGATTGTGTCGAGAAGGTGTATTTTGTCTCGAGTCCAATGGCTTCGCTAGTCCAAATAGGCTACAGCCTTTGGAAAATGCTCCCTGCCTTTCCTATTCGGCACTCTACATCATGGTAATCTCCATCATTTGTTATGATGCTGCCAAGGTACGTGAACTTGTCCAGCTCTTCAAGCTTTGACTCGCCAAGTCTGACGGGGACACCCTTTGCCTTATATCCCACTCGCATAATTTTAGTCCTATCCAAGTTTATGCGGAGGCCAATTTTGGGTGCCTCTCTGTCTAGGCTCTCCGTCATTTCTTTAATGCATTTATTTGTAGCCCCAAGTAGTGCAACATCATCAGCAAAGTCCAAGTCCGTCAATCGGAGCTGTTCATGCCATGGAATACCAAAGGCAGTCTGGTTCATTGCTCTCCTCATTATGTAGTCGATGGCTAGGAAGAAAAGGAAGGGAGATAAGATGCACCCCTGTCTCACATCTGTCTCGATTGTAAAAAAAACTCTGTTGTTCCCTCTTCTGTTTTAATGCAGCAACTAGATTGACTGTAAAGGTGTCGTAGGATCTGGACGAATTTTTCTGGGATACCGTATTCTCTAACTATTTTCCATAGTGATTCTCGGTGGATACTATTAAACGCTTTTTTGAAGTCCACGAAACTGATCGTTAGCCGTTGTTGGTACTCAAGACTTTGTTCTATAATATTTCGTAGAACGAAAATCTGCTCTGTACATGATCTGCCTCTCCTATACTAAGAGAAGCACTGATATCAAAGTGTTGCCATTTTGGTATCAATAATTCTGAGAAACTTGATTTAAAACAATCCAGATGTCATGTTTAAATTATATGATTTGACTTGTCTCGGCTCGCTAGGGGTATGAATACTCAATGACAATTGCTTGCTTAGTTACTCAAATAGGAACACTAACTACTTGATACTCTTTAACGCACATTGATTGGTTAGGAAAGCAGGTCAATGTATGAAATGGGAATAGTTTATTTCGCTCTCTCCTTTTATGCTTCGCTCATTAGGTTTTTCTACTCTAAAATAATCACGACTCAAACAATTGCAAACTTATATGACCTAATAATACTACATAACATTATTGAAATGATCACATTGGGGTAATCTGAAAGTGGCCTTATAGACCTAATAATAATTATATATTAAGGTCTGTGAATGGTGACAACAATTATACACATAATTCAATAAATAATTCCAAAATATGGGAAGCGCATCTCTGAATTCATTTCGTTTTAATCTTTTGATAAAGTGATCAACGTTCAATGTATACTACATTAAGTTTCGTTGATTAAAATGTATATATCCCTGAATATATTACCCAACACATATTTGGATACATCGTATATCATACCAACGAAAGGTCATCAATATATGATAAAGGTGTTTTTAATAGGATTAATAATGAGCTGTAGATGTCGGGAAAATGTGTTTCTGCAGAGAAAAATGCAAGAACACGCTTTTGTCGTCGAGGCTTCGCCTCGGACCCCACTGTGGGAGCTTGAAGCGCTCTCCAAGTTTCCTAGCTGACAAGAGAAATGCCTTAGCATGGCTGTTTTTTTTTTCGACGAAGGTTAAGAAGCACTGCTTTTTTTAAAAATTCTAATATATATATATAGATAGATAGATAGAAAGATAGAAAGATAGATAGGTAGATATATATATATATATATATATATATATATATATATATATATATATATATATATATATATATATATTATCTATATATGTATGTCTGTGTGTGCTATACGCGCGTTTATTCTTAGGTTTAGGGTTTACTTAAGCATCAGGGTTAGGGTTTGGAAATATGCCCCTCCCAATCCAAATTTCTGGAACCGCTAGTGCTCGATTCATCAACTAATAGACTTTTCATTATTTAAATCAGCTCATCTCATGATGTTCTCAGATGGAGATTTTTTATAATCAATTCGAAGATTGGCAACTGACAAAAAGCAGATATAATGACCACCGTCAGAAAGAGAAATAAATGGCCATGAACAAAATGCAGATAGAATGACCACCGACAGAAACAAAAATAAATGACCACCAACAGAAAGCAGATGAAAAGAACACCGACTTAAAGCACAAAGAATGACCACCGACAAAAAGCACAAAGAATGACCACCGACAGAATGCAGAAACAATTTCTGTTAATTGACACTTATTATCAGCCTTGCATTTTACAATGAATTTGTTTTAATACACTATGTTTTATTCTAGGCTATAAAAATGACAGAATGGAAAATTGAGCGAAAAGTTAATAACAAGAAATTGGAAATTGTATTTCCAATTTATGACCTTGAAACAAAATTTTTGATTGCATCTTTGTTTCACAATGATAATTCAGAAACTTTGTGTATACATTATGAATTTATGAATTATAAAATAAGTTTAGGATTAAAAATTGGAAATAGTTATAGTTATGAAGTTATAAAATTTAAAGCAATCAAAGGCGCATATCGAAATTTCTTTCTAAGTTCTGTATTAGGGTTACAAGAGTTTAGATTTAAGAAGATGTCATTAAACTGTTTCATGGAAGTTCTATTCGGAAAGTCAAGCTTCCCTTAAACGTGACAAAATTGACCTCGTGGCGACAGGAATAACAACGTGGGGTCAAGACTCTACAGCTGAGACCCTCTTAGTTAAAGGGAGCGGAAAGGTAAGATTGAAACTAAAATGAACAGTGACTGACTTATTCAATGTAAGAGCATTCATAATTCAGAAAAATACCAAAAACTCACCCCCTTAATTGAAAACATTTAACAAATTATTATTTTTTTTTTGCGATTAAAAAAATGTAATTTTTTTTAAAAGGTCTTAACTACAAAAATGTCGCTAAAAGTAACGCTTAACTATATGATTTCCCCGGATTACTCATAAATAAACCTACAGTTTGATACTAAGATGTATATGACACAAATACTTAGAATAAATAGACTAATTAAAAAAGCATCGTATATCACTCAAGTACAGCTACCATCTCTTGAAGAGGTTTTCCAAGAAAGATGCCTTTCCAAATCACTCACGATTGTTAAAGACAACCTGCACCCATTAAACCACTGTTACATCGGATCTGAAAGAAGTGATCGTTTCCTTTCCATTAGGACTAAAACTAAAAGATTTAAAAACTCCTTTATCCCACTTTCGGTCACAAGATCAGCTGTCGTCATCGAGAAGTACATAGAAGTCAATTTCATAAAACGCTTGTTGTGAATGTATGTGTGTTTTCGTGTGTGAATGTTGTTTGAATTTTTAATCAATATTGTTTTTGTACTGTAGTTTCGCTGAGCTTGTCAATTGTAGTAAAACTGAATTTCCATTAGATTGGATCAATAAAAATTATCTTATCTTATCTCTAGATGTGGCAATAATCTAGTGACACAAATACTCCCGCATAATTCAGGGATTCAATGAAATAAGACCTCAATACAGGAGAATCCAGTTTAGAGTATTTTAAGTACAATTTTAAAGCACAAAAGTAGAATATACACAGGCATATTTACGAATTCGAAGATTAATAATGAATGCAGTATTTCCCGTAGCTACGCAGCCTCAGCTGCGACAAACATATGCTACATCTTACTAAGGTATGTGGTCAATTTAGATTTTCTTTTCGCCGACTACGTCTGCCCTTTACAGCAGGTTTTCTTTTGGTCTCAAATGTGAATCACGTAGCCTTTGTCAGTGACCTCCAGCTGTCTCGATCTGAAGCCGCCTGCAACCAGGTGGTCTCATCCATGTCAGTTAATGTGTTAGGTGACATTGCCAATATCTAATCATTTCTTTCTCAAATTTAGGAGCCCACTGCATAATGAGCATGAAATAAGGCTCAAGTAGTAAATGCCAAAAAAGGCAGTTATATAGAAGTTATTTTAAAGCAAGTTTGCGGCTAAGCTGGTCTTTAAAGCTTTAAAGAGAGTTTTGGCTGCATGGTCATTAAGGTTCGTAATGATAGAGTGATAGCATTTCTCTAACATCTTTTGAATGTCCAGATTGTTCTAATCAAACAAGTTTCAATTGGTTTACTGTAGTATTCCACGGCTTTGGTTGTCACTTTCTGAAATACCGTTTTTAGCTGGCTCCAGTTACTCACTGGATCATCGTCCTGGGGCTTTCTGAGATCAACCTTTGAATCACTCTCGTGCGTCAGCCAGCCTGTTAACATTAAGCTTCTTGCCTATAAAGAGCCACCTTTTTTTTTTTACACTTGTATTGATGATGTTCAGCTTCGTTCCAACAAAACAGAGTATTGACAATAGAATTGCTCACTACTAATGAGAAGAACAAATTCTAGTCTATTTGAACCTTCCATGGGTGGTACCTTGGTTGTATGCACTCTAAAAAGTCTTCTTAAAGATCCCGTTTTAAGCGGCGCCCGAAAGGGGAATAGTCGCTTTTAGTTGTGTGTGGTCTGTATGTCCGTCCGTCCAGTTTAGATCTCACAACTAGAAAAAAAATTGAAAATTGGAAAGAATGATATTTTAGATCATTCAAAGTTCTGATACGACGGCTAAGTATGTCTCTTCTGAAAGTGAAAAGTTAAAGATTTTTAATTTATCGATTCTAGTAGAATTTTCAAAAAATACAACATGGATATATTTCTATCTATCTATCTATCTATCTATCTATCTATCTATCTATCTATCTATCTATCTATCTATCTATCTATCTATTTCTCTGTCTCTGTCTCTCTCTCTCTCTCTCTCTCTCTCTATATATATATATATATATATATATATATACATCTATCTATCTATCTATCTATCTATCTATCTATCTATCTATCTATCTATATCTATATCTATGTATATATCAATATCTATCTATTTATCTCTCTCTCTCTCTCTCCCTCTCTCTCTCTGTTTCTCTCTCTCTCTCTCTCTCTCTCTGTGTATATATATACTAAACAGATATTATCCGTTGCCTGCGGGTCTTAACTTGCGTATTGTAGTAAATGATATAGTGCATTAGAAATAGCTGGCGGATCCAGGAGGGGGGGGGGGGCAGTAGGGGCGATGGCTCCTGCAACTCGGCGGAAGAATTTTATTATAGAATTCACAAAATTTGTATACGAATTTATTACTTATGTTAATAATATTACTAATTATTTATATTTCAACTTATTTTTAGATTATTTCGCCCCTCTCTAGTATGTTGGCCGATTTGGTGGGGTCGGAAGGGGGCGATGGTATCAATCCCGCCCCCCCATACACTTTCCAGTGGGAGGGGGGCGGTCCAATTTATTTGTAGAAATCACAGCTTGCTAACAGAATAAGTTAAATATATATGATTATAACTTGTTATTGATATTTTAACCGATCTTTATATATTGTCGTATTGTCGTTCCCCTATTAGCCGATTGGGTGGGGGGGGGGGGCGATTGCATGTACTGCCCTCCCCACTCTAGCCCTCTGAATTGGGGGGGGGCGGTCCTATTTTTATGGAGAATTATAGTTTGTAAACAAAATTAGTTGAATATCTATATAATATAAACTACGTATTGTATATTATGTCGTACAACACTCTAATCTCAAACTGTATCATTAGTAAATTTAAATGAAAAAGGGTTGTACCAGGTGGGAGGAGCAATACATGCAATAGCATTTCCCCCATCGGACAAATCAATATTTTTCTACTTGTATTATAGTTAAGAAATTACAAAATTTAAAATGTCTGTCACTAATATAATTTATATATAAGTGAGCTGGCGCTCCTAGATCTTATTTTAGATCTAATTTATGTAATTTATATTATTTATATAGGCCAGGGCTATGATGTTTGTAATTTAGTGTCATTTTTAATTTTTATAGTTCAGTGCTGAGTATTTTGTAGTTTCCGCTATTTATAACTTTCTGCTAGTTTTAGTCTTTTTCTGTTATTTGTGTTTTACTCGTAGAGGAAAAGTAGTTTTTAAAATAGTTAACTAGCCTTAGAGCTGTGGATGTTCTTTCCTATTTTTTGTCCTGGTTAGTTCTGCTTATTTTTGTCTTTGGCATTAGTGTTGGATTAGTTGTTATTTTTTAATTTCAGTTTATGTGCAGGTCTGTAAACGGTATAGAGCCCCCATATGAGTTTAGTTTAAACTGGACTACCTATTTCCCTAATTTGTACCTAGCCTTACACAACTATAAAATCTAGCAAATTACTAAAGACACGGACTACACAACATTATATACCAAATTAAACAGCACTAAAAGAAGAATCTTAACATTTAAATCTACAAAAATACAAAAAGGAAGATAAAAAGTTATTTCTATTCTAAATAATATAAATTACATAAAATTAGATCTAAAATTAGATCTAGGAGCGCCAGCTCACATATACTATAAATTAAATTTTTATATCGAGTCGCCCCACCCGTATTCTTTAAAGCCGAAAGCAGACTATAGCAGAAATTATAAAAGGAGCATGTAATAATGTTGTCACTCTACCGCCCCTCCCATTTCCAAACAGAGTTTATGTAATTTCACATGAATTTATCATAATTATTTTAAGAAGGACTTTGCATTGGAAAAGTTAGAATTCAAACGAAATTTTTCAGTATAAGAGTCTTGATTGAGATAAGTTCTAAACCTAAATAACCTTCTCATAGTCGCCTTTTCCCAACCTTTACTCAATCTAATATTTTTCAAGTTAAATAAATTTGGGTCTATAACTCACAATTTATACTTCAATTTTCTTGAATATTATTTAAGGAATTATTTTTTTTTCGGCGTCGATCCTCACGTCCAAAATCTAAATATGTAGGGTATCTTATCTTTTCAAGGAACACCCGGTTTTATTTGCAATGTATTAGGGGCCTATAAATTCATATTAGAATATTTTTCAAGTACAACATTATTCAAAAGGTCCTTTTTTAATAGTATGAATAATGAGCTTTAGGTCAGGAGAATACGTTTCTGCAGTAAAGAATGCAAGAAAACACTTTTGGCGTCGGGGCTTTGCCCAAATGTCACTGATAAATAATGAGCTGTAGATGTCAGGAGAATGTGTTTCTGCAGTGAAAAAAAGCAGGAAAATGCTTTTTTCGCCCCGAACCCCACAATAGAACATTATAGCGCTGCCCCAGTTTTGTTTTCTTCGAAGGTTGAGAAATGCTGCTTTTTTATTCTCATATATATATATATGTAGAGAGAGAGTTGTATTCAGGCAAAAATGCTTTAGAAAAACCTATTCGAATATCATTGGGATCAAAATATGAATGAATGGACTATAATTAGCATGCTCATGTGCTAAAGTATAAAACTATATTTGCAAAGAGATATTATCATCTTAGAGTTGAATTAGAGTTTTAGACCTAGTAATGGGAAGATGTGTAACATTACTGTATTGTCTAATGAAAGAATGTTAGTCAGCAAATCTGAATTCGCAGATATAAGGAACGAATTTATGTGAAAATGCTTTTGAAACACAAATTTGCAGGTTAATTTTATTTATTTATAGCCCGTAACCTTATTCAAAAGGTCCTTTTTTAATAGTATGAATAATGAGCTTAAGGTCAGGAGAATACGTTTCTGCAGTAAAGAATGCAAGAAAACACTTTTGGCGTCGGGGCTTTGCCCAAATGTCACTGATAAATAATGAGCTGTAGATGTCAGGAGAATGTGTTTCTGCAGTGAAAAAAAGCAGGAAAATGCTTTTTCGCCCCGAACCCCACAATAGAACATTATAGCGCTGCCCCAGTTTTGTTTTCGCCGAAGGTTGAGAAATGCTGCTTTTTTATTCTCATATATATATATATATATATATATATATATGTAGAGAGAGAGTTGTATTCAGGCAAAAATGCTTTAGAAAAACCTATTCGAATATCATTGGGATCAAAATATGAATGAATGGACTATAATTAGCATGTTCATGTGCTAAAGTATAAAACTATATTTGCAAAGAGATATTATCATCTTAGAGTTGAATTAGAGTTTTAGACCTAGTAATGGGAAGATGTGTAACATTACTGTATTGTCTAATGCAAGAATGTTAGTCAGCAAATCTGAATTCGCAGATATAAGGAACGAATTGATGTGAAAATGTTTTTGAAACACAAATTTGCAGGTTAATTTTATTTATTTATAGCCCGTAACCAGTTGACCTTTTAAAACAAACAATAGGCCCCTTGTGTTTTTGCGTTTATGAAAGAAAACTTCCGATTCACACTGACCATCATATTTTTTAAATTGATTTTGACTTTATTCTTACTATACCAAACTCTTTGACCCAGGAAGTTTCTTCTATTACCTTGTATATTACTTATGTCACAGAATGCTGCAAGCTACATTCAGCAGCTGAAATATTTCTAAACTTTGAACTGGAACTGCATGAAGAGATAAAGTAAAACAGATTTGATGAGACTTTGAAGAACTTTCATCCGTTACTTTGAACTGATTGCTTTTCATTTCTTTGGCTTTTCTGACATTTGTTTTTATTGACATTTTATGTTTATATTACAAAAAATGTATTTATTAGGATTGATATGTACATTTATAAATAATACTAGAGAGTTATATCAAGAACAAAAAGCTTAGTTTATAAATTTAAGATATACAACTCTAAAGATATCAAGCTAAATATATTAAGCTAAAGATATACAGCTTAAGATATATAGCTTAAGATATAAGGCTAATAATATAAAGCTAAAGATATAAAGCTAAAGATATAAAACTAAATATATAAAGCTTATAATATAAAGCCAAATATATACAACTAAAGATATAAAGCTATATTAATAACTAAAGATGTAAAGCTAAAGATATAAAGCTAATAAAACCAATTTT
Organism: Biomphalaria pfeifferi; assembly: GCA_030265305.1. NCBI lineage: Eukaryota > Metazoa > Mollusca > Gastropoda > Planorbidae > Biomphalaria > Biomphalaria pfeifferi. Next base: position 7,421,462 of record JASAOG010000009.1, on the reverse strand, counting down.
CTAAAATTAACTTTTTCAACTGTATACATCTATAGAGTTTAAATAGTTTAGCGTAATTTTTTTTTTTTTTGCTACTTTCTGAAATTTTATGAGTGTATATATAATTATTTTTTAAACGTGTGTAGTTAAGATAGATTCATATTTTCCGTACAAATATCATGTCTTTGAGTGTTGATTTTGTTCCTTATATTTTAAATTTGTGCCTTTTATTTTCGGCTAAGTTGTGGATTGGCTGAAAATATGACGATCAACTATTGGATTACGAATACATAAAGTTGAAGTATTTAGAGAGTACAGGGTTAATAGAGGCTGCAAAGACAATCTCACTGACTTAGGGTCAAGGCGATCATAAAATAGAAGACATAAGCTAATGAAGACATGGGCTAATAAAGACATGGGCTAATGAAGACATGGGCTAATGAAGACATGGGCTAATGAAGACATGGGCTAATGAAGACATGGGCTAATAAAGACATGGGCTAATGAAGACATGGGCTAATAAAGACATGTGCTAATGAAGACATGGGCTAATGAAGACATGTGCTAATGTAGACATGGACTAATGAAGGCATGGACTACTGAACACATGGACTAATGATTTTGATATTAGTTAAAACAGTTTAAACGGCTTATATTTGGATATTTCAATTTCAAGCTCCATTGGATTTCAAAGTTCAGGTTCTTCTTTTAACTACTTTATAAAACAACGACTCAAAAAAAAACAAAGATTTACTGCTGCAGGGGTAAACGACTGTATAGAAAATACGAAAAACATGCATTTATGTAACCCTGTCGGACCGAGTAAAACAAAGGACGTTTGGGCCACGAGGCCTTCATCAGCTACAAAACAAACAAACAAAAAAAAAACAATTAACACAAAATAGTCTTAAGTTAACTTATCTGTCCGATGTTGTTCTCTATCGAGGCAGAAAAGAAATGAGCTACGCTGGTGTAAAAGCACGAGAAAACGGAAGGGGGCGGAAATGTAAGGCAAAGATGAATGGGAAAAGGGGGTACCGTAGTGTTAGTGCCCATCGCTTATTAAATAAAAGTGTGATGGTTGTTAATCCCGTTAGGTTGGAGGGTGCCTGACATGTAAATAAGTTTGTTTTCGATCTGCATACGGGTGTTTTTGTCGTTGCATTGTTGTATGGCAGTGACGAGGAGGTCGGCGGTACCCCTATGATGTGTGTTATTAAAATGGATAGAGACGGGCTTAGTTGCAAAGTTACGAATGTCTCTAAGGTGTTCTTGGAGTCGTGTTTGTAAGGTCCTGCCTGTGTTTCCAATAAAAACCATCTGACACCTTGAGCATATTATAGCATATATGACTCCTTTAATATTACATTTAAATTTGCCACTGATCTTGATGGTCATTTTAGGACAGGTGATGGTGGGGGTGGCCAGCGTGTGTTTGCAGGTCTGACAATTACGTCGCTTACATGGCCAAGTGCCAGGTTCACTTGAAGTGTTGTGGAGTTTAGTGTGTACTAATTTGTCTTGTAGGTTTTGGTCTCACCTGAATACTACAAGAGGTGGGGATGAAAAGACTCTATCCCCTACTCCCAACTTCTACGTATCCGACGCCTTTGCCAAGATGACAATGACTTCACTGAAAAAGCAACTGAAATGATAGAGTTTTTCTTGCGTCGTGGCTACCCTCAAGCTATTTTAGACAAAGCCTTATCGCGAGTGGAGAACCTTAAAAGAGAACAAGCTTTCAAGAAAAAAACGATATCTAGCATTGATGGGACGCCCAAATTGATATTAACCTATCACCCTCACAATGTGAAAGCAAAAAACATCTTTCTCATAAACCTGAACATTCCCCTAGCCGATGAACATACTCGCGACGTCTTTTCATCCCCACCTCTTGTAGTATTCAAGCGAGACGAATGTATGTAAAAATGCTTTAGAAAAAAAAATTGAATGTTTATTTGATTAAAGATGAAATTAATGGACTATAAATAGTATGTTCATGTGTAAAGTATAAAACTATAATTGCGAACAGAAGTTCTATCATCTAGGAATACACCTAGGAATAGAGAAATGTGTAACCATTCGGGTAATGTCTAATAAAAGAATGTACGAAAGGATTTCTAAATTCACAGATATAAAGAATGAATTTTTGTAAAAAATGCTTTTAAAACACAAATTTGAAGCTTAATTTTATTAAATAATGAAATCAATAGACTATATTTTGTATTTTCATGTGTCGGAGTAAAAAACTATCTGCGCAAAGTGTAATTCTTAAAATTAGATCTAGATCTAGATCCATTCGATCTTTTAATGTAAACATGGTAAACATAGCCTAGATAAAGTTATAATGAGTTTCATAGAATTTTCAAATTTGTTTTGAGGGTCTTAAATTTGTTTTAGGGCTACAATACATACATTACTGTCTAAGTTAGTACCCAAGGAACATTTCTGTCAAGATTTATCAAGATTGGTCAAACGGTTTTGTTTTTTATTTGGCACATACATACATACATACATACATACATACATACATACATACATACATACATACATACATACATACATACATACATACATACATACACACGTACATACGCCTTACATTCTACTATATAGTATAGGTAATAAGAGCAGGATATCCTGTACAAGATAAGAACAACTTCTTTTCTTAATCTGATTTGTACGGCCGAAAGTATTAAGATATTCTTGCACATCGGCTTAAGGAGGATGCAGCCTTTGATTTTGAACACAAGGTGAACCCTTTTTTTTTTAATGGCTTTAATAAAAATATTGAAAAGCTTGTACCTGAAACACCTTCTTTCGCAACTGTTTCACACAAGTAATAAAATCGTATTACTATGAGTGTGCTTTCTAGGCCAGACCTTCCTCGGAACGACGGGGAATCGGTGAGGGTAGCGTATGAATCTGGCACCATCGGGAAGTCTGGACGACTTTCCAACGACCACACAGCCATTTAGCTAATGTGAACCTGTCATTGAAAGAGAATAACAGAGGGAAATGGAGAAAGGCCGTCAATAGATAATCTGTTGTGCCCTACTGGCCTTTTTTTAAAGTGTGGAGTCCCCGAGGCTGTCGCCCGTCTGCCCTGTTCCAAGTCAAGCCCTGTGTAGAAGTCAAATAAATGTCATATAATTGGCATGTACCTATGTAAACATTGAACTGTATCATTCGATAAACATATACGCTCATTTTGTTTATAATTTATACTTTAAAATACTCAACTGATATAGGAATTGGAATGTTTTCTTTGTGCATTATGTATGTTTGAATTTAATAAAAGAAAGAAAGTACAAATTATACGAATATTAAAAATTGTTCGAATATTATCTGTCATTCGTCGGCTAAAAGGATCAATTATGTTATCCTATCACTTGCTGAGAGATTGGTGATTCATACACTTGACTCTTCGAGTGATTTGTTAGGCATAGTTTAGATCAGAATTTCCGGGCATCTTATAACAGTTGATGGTTTAAAGTTTATTTCCATTTTTGTTCAGATACTAGTGATGTACATTGTGTCTTTATCGAATCTTTCACTAGCTCTTAAAGTAAGGTTATATTACTTGACGAAATTACGTTTAAGGTACTGTCGACGTTCTCCGTTTGCATTTTTTTACGAAGTTTTCTAGATATGATATTTATTAAGATCTTTATTATCATTAGGCACATTGAGTAACTTACGTTGACGCTTGAGGACCCATTTAAAGTTATTATAATAGCTGGATTAAGAATACGTACTTTTATTATCTCTAATTTTCGTAGATGTTCTGTTACTTTTTGGAGATTTTTTCTAACCTAGTAAAAGAACGATTCATCAGAGATCTCCTATATAATGGCCCCAATATTATTTATGACTCTATTTACATTTCTAGTAGCGCATAAGCTTGCTTTAGATACAACTAAAATGTTGTCGTTTCGTAGAATCGAGAATGCTCAAATTAGTGATAATCCTACTACTTCAAA